>CAEFZY010001669.1:0-44811 GCA_903066815.1 Brachyrhaphis roseni
AACATCTCTGCACAGTGAAGTGTTAAACAATTTCTAATAATTTTAAAACAGTTTATATTTGATCTAACAGTTCTGCTGATTTTATCAACATGGCTCTTAAAATTTAACTGAGCAGAATATGAAGCTGCAGTCTCACCTTAGGCTTCTTAAAATAATCCAACCCTCTTCCGATTTTTATAATCCAACCGTTGTCAAACCTATAAACAGTTACCAGAGTATTAATTCCTCATTTTGAACACAAGAAAAAAATAAAAAGTACATTGTTGGACATAGTTGTAAACTGAAACCAAACGATAAAAAAAACACCCTGTAGGTAATACACACCTGATCTCCCTGTCATGGATGGTGGAGGAGTACTGAACATCCAGAGTCACCCCTTGACCCCCCAGACTGTCCCTCAGCTCGGACAGAGCATTGCTCTGCTGGGTGTTATCACCCTGGACAAAAAAACCCATCAGAATCATTAACATCTGTAACTGCTCGACATTCGTCACACAATGTCAGCTCATTATTTAGGTAACCTACTTCATCCTGGGATGTGAGGAGGTGGATCTTTTTCACCTTGCCGCACGATTTTAGCAACATCTCACAGAACCGTAGGAAGTTGTACAACTGGTGCAGAGGAGACGTACGGGTTTAATTAGCATTACTTAAGCACATTTGTGCTGAGATGAGACTTCAAACTATTGAACTGTATGAAGTTTAACTAAAAGCTTAAATATGATTCACATGAGTTAAAGATAACAATAAAAGGCCTTCATTGAAGCATTCATAGCTATGTAGGAAAATAAATTTTCAGAAAAAAAGTTGTTTAAAAACAGACTTTTAAAGAAAATTAGAATGAATTGAACACTAAAGCAAAAAATAAAAAAATCAACCTTAATTTTGGAACACCGTTTCAGAGTAAAAATCTAAATATCATATTATGAAATAAGAATTTAACTTTTTTTAAAAAAACACATTTTGCTGACTCTTTTCTGTATCTTCCTTTTTTCTTTCCTCACCACTTTTTGTCAGCTTACTCTCAATCTCTAAGATTATGGATCCAGTGCGGGCAGCAAAGGAAAAGAAAAAAGGGGGCAAAAATAGTATTTCAATGCAGAAATTTGCATGCATGGCAATACACCAACTCTTGTTTCCTTTAAATTTTGTGGCAAAATACAAGAAAAATTAAAACTGAATCACAGCGTAACCCTAACTATCAGAATACAGACACAAGTAGCTGCTGCCATCTTTGAGCAAAGCCTAATATGAATGAATCCACACAATAATGAATAAAAGAGAAAAAACACGGATCACACCTGGTGGGTATGACGTATGTATGGGTCCTCCACCCAAATCTCAGAGAGAGCGCTGCTGATGTATGGTTTAAACAAAGCCTCATAGCTGTAGCCTGTGGCATCCTCCGAGATCTTTATCTGCTCGTGATATTTCCCATCTGTCAGGACGAGAAATAATATTTACATTTTTTCACGTTTTGTATCATTACAACCAAAAACATGACAGTATTTTATGAGAATTTTATGTGATAAGCAAACAAAAAAAGGGGTGCATTGCTGTGAAGTGAAAGAAAAGGTATGTATAAAGGCTATTTATTTTTTTAAGTAATAAGAATAATTTGTATTCAGTCATGTGTGTAAAAGTAAATCTCAGCATAAATTCAACTGTTCTGGAAAAGTGTCAGAAGTTTGTTAGAGAACATTAGAGAACAAAAAAAAAAAAAAAAAAAAAAAAAAACAGGGAAAAGGTTATAGAGAGGTTGAAAGCAGGATTAGGTTATAAAACAATATCCAAAACTTTGAACATCTCACAGAACTTTGTTCATTCCTTCCTCTGGACATGGAAATGTTATCACACAACTGCAATTACCACATTAAAACCCAGGAAAACGCGTCATACATGCAAAAGGAGGCAATGTAAATATGTTGAAGCGGTATGGAGAGTTCTGGAAGTCTTGTGTTTGATGACAGTACCTTCTTTCATCTCGTTAACATGAGATTTGATTTGCTCTGCTCTGTCCATGTAGCCCTTGATCTTCTCCCTGTAGTGTCCTCTCTTTGAGTCATCTTTCAAAGCTGTTGAGACCGGAAGGAAACGTGTGAGCTCAGAGTTGTGAATTTTAATGTTTACATCGGGAACAATGGAATACCTTTCAACACATCTAAGAGCAGCTGGATTCCCTCCTGGTAGCAGACCAGAGACTCCTGGAAGCGGCCGCTGTGGTCCAGCTCCACGGCTCGTTTCAGAACCGACACGGCCGAAGCCTCCATCCCGGACACGTGGTTCTCTGTCATTTTCTTTTATGTTTTTTTTTTAACCTTTTAATATTTATTTTTTTATGTTATCGCTGTTTCGTGCTTCATTTGCAACAGAAAATAACCTAAAACATTGGTGGAACTCGCCTGGAAGTTGAAAGCTATCTAAGAGCTCCTGCAAAATAATTCCCCAGGAAAAGGTGATGGCTCATTTGTTAATTTCAGATATGCAGAAGAAACTAAGTTTTGAAAATACTTATAAAAAGTGTTTATTTATCTAGATACAATTCTTAAAATTTTAAATGTACATTTTAGACCAGTAGTAAAGTTTTATTTTAAAATAAATAAATAAAGGAGTATTTTCCAACCGGTACAGTTTAGATGTAACTCAGTCACGTTTCCGGTTAGCTTCGCGCAAGTAAAACTCAGGACAAAAGTGTTTAGGTTGTTTTGGAGTATAATGTTATTTTTCTCGAACAGAGCATTTGGTGGTGAATTTAGTGAATATTGTTAGACATTAGGCTCTCAATTTAATTGCGACTTAACGTTAGCATTTTCTGTATTTAGCCATTAGCAGCGCTGTAACCTTGGCGTTTTGCGTCTGAGTGGCAGCTTGTGCCTCTCAAATTCAATATGTCAGGCATTTGCCGCAGTTTGAGCGTTCTCACAAGTAAGGTAAGTGTTTTAGTATATTTAGGGCATATTCGTGGGCTAGAGTTTGATACAACTACATTACATAATTAGTTTATAGATAGAGAATATTTTAGTGCAATGTTCAATTTTATTCTTTATTATTTTCAAAGATGTTGTACAACTGATGGCCCTAATCTCTATTTGGGCTATTTGACTCGTACAAAATATTACTTCTACTAGTCATAATTATTTATTAATCACATGTAGACATTTTCTTGGAGACATTTCTTAGCTGTTGTTCAGCTAGAAGCGACCAAATCTGCAAAGAAACATAACAGTGAAGAGACAAAAGGACCAGCAATACAGGGAGACAATTATTCATGCACACTCTCAGACGTAGGATCATTTAAAAACCATCCAATAATTTTGTATTGTATTGTGGAGTCTCCGAGAAAACACAGTTGCAGTTGGAGAATAGATATGGAATATGGAAGATTAATCTGATGTAGCAGAAACTTTTCGTGTTGTCGATGTTTCACAGAATTTTCCTGCATCAGAAAAGATGCCACCCTCCTGACTCACAGTGCTACAATACAGACTATATTTCTTCTGGTGTTGCAGGCATTGAAAGACGCCACAGTTTTATCACCTTGTTCTTGGTTTGTGCCCGCACGCAGCAAATTTTCCAAATCAAGAATCCCAGAGACGGTGAGAATCAAGACAAAATACTCAATGTTCCCACACTGTCACTTTTTATTTATTTTTAAAATATTTATTTTCAACATTTTATGGAGAAAAAAAAAAGAATAAGATGCATTTCATTGTCAATGCTACGGTGTAAAAATAAAAATAAGGCACCTGCTGCAGCTCGCTTGCCTTGTATGTGATGAGAAATTAAATGTTTGTTCCCGTTTGACAGATTTTTGAAGAGAGATCAAAAGAGCACGAGAAGTATGGAGGCGATCCAGAGCAACCTCACAAACTGCACATAGTGACCCGGGTCAAAAGTGCGATGCGAAGGCCATACTGGGAGAAGAACATCGTGAAATACTTTGGACTTCAAACGGTACTATTAATGTCATCTAAAATGAGCAACAAGAGTTGGGGGATATTCAGTGAGGTCTTGATCCACGTGTGCAACCTGGACTTTATGTCTATCTGTCAATAGAAGCCCATGAACTATTTATTACTAGTAGCTGGCAGAATAATTATTTAATAATAAGATAATCACGCAGTGTTTGTCAACCTAACACTTAAGCTTTCAGAAATACAAATGGCACTGTATGTAATGCATAGACAACGTATTAATCTTGCTCTCTGTTTGTCTTCCTGCCAGGCCCACAAACCTGTAATCCATAAAAACACACCTTCAGTTAACGACCAACTGAAAATTATCAAGCATCTTATAAGGTAAGATTACTATACAAGGCAAAGTGCTTTAAATAATAAAGTAACAAAATCAAAACAGGCATAAAAAAAAATGACCATGAAGATTACTACAGATTAAGTCATCTAAGTACAAATAAGTAATGATTTGTGGTGCCGGATCACTTTAAAAAATGATTTATTAAGCCTTCTGTCACATTCATCATAAAGACAAAGGGTATATTACTGTATGATTGTGACCCGTCTCCCACCTGTTACGGTTTCCTGTTGCATGAAGGATACAGCCGCTGAAAACCCCACATGGTCTCCCTTCTGAGGAGGACATGGCCGACACATACATCAACAGCAAGGGAGAGCTGATTGTACGTCGCCTTCTCCAACCTGTCGACAACAAGGCTATTGAGTCTTAGTTCTGCTCTGTGATGTTTGTTCAAATTTAAGCTGTTAATAAATAAATCCGAAGAATTATAAAAAATAGATTCCAGTCTTGTTCTCTTCTAAGGTGTTTTTTGAGCTTAATGAAATATTTTGTAGTGATCGGATTAGTTTGAAATCCTTCAGCAAACCTAGCTTAACAAAAAACCAAGGCACAGTGTATCTAAATAAGTCTAAATGATTGAAAAGTTTGTTTCAATAATTAAAAGTATAATGAACCCATACAGGTAAAGCTATGAGAGTCATGCTCTGTGTAAATATCTTATTTCACTGTAAATACAGCAGCTCAGTCACAGCCTGGTAGAGAACATAAAACAAATCCAGGACATCCTGATTGTTGGACCTAGGAATTTGGCCTTCCTAGATAATGAGACTATTGTTGAAATATGTTTAACTACTCAGATAAATCCATAAAGAAGTCACATTTGCACTTTGCCACCATCAAAATAGAACTAACTGCATCCCCACGTTGGCACATGGCAGTGGCAGCATTATACTGTTAAGATGCTTTTGTTCACTGATGATAGAAGCTTGAGATGGCGACCCTAAAGACAGCCAGAGCAAGAATGAAATGGTTCGGCTCAAACATTCATGTTAGAATTGTCTGGTTTTAATTCCACTGAAAATCTTGAAATGTAAAAATTGTTCAACAATCTGATTTACATTTGGGCTGTTTTTCTTCTAGACTTGGAAATTGTTTAAGTTTCTTTACGTTGTAGGAAAAGCTGATTTGTATCTCAAAATACTTGCTGCTATAATTGCATAGAAACATGGTTCTACAATGCTCAAGACATTTGAAGGGTTAGAAAACATGCAAGCCACAATTAAGTTGGATTACTAAAACTAGTTCCATCATATAAAATCCCAGTAAAGTCTGCAGAAATTTGTGGTTGTAGCATGAAAAAAAATTGAAAGTAAGTTGAGGTAAATTAATAGTTTTGCAGGACGTTGTAAAAAGCCCTTACAAATATGTGTCAAAGGCTCCAGGAATCGGTACAGCTGATAGGACAGCCAGCTATATGTGAAGATGTGCTGTGGTGGAAACATGACAAAAATGTAGAAAACATCTAACTTGTATAAATATTTTTTGGAAAGCACTCAAAAGAAAAATCTTGGCTTGGGTGTTTTCAGGCCTGCATCTGCTCTTGATTCAAAATAAATCAGATGTCAATTAACATCATTGGAACTCCGTCTGTAAACAGTGGAAACAAGAATCACAGGAGGAAAGTGAAATTCTTTCACTGCTTTTTATTACATCAGTATTTATCAAGTCAAACTCTTTGCAACATGGTCATGTATAAATGTATTCTGATGCTAAAAACTGAACACATTTGATCTTGGCACCCACATGCATCATAGGCTCTGTTCTAATGCAACACTTAGTGCAATGAAACCAACAAGTCTGATTCAAAAAGAAGGCTTAAAGTGTATTGGCCATTAGAAGACCAAAACAGTGAATCACATCATGTGTGATTCCTTGCTCACGATGACTAAAATATTATTATTACTGTATGTCCAAGTTAGTCATATACAATATCTTGACTAATCTAAATATAAAACATGTCATTAAATAAAAGATGAAAATCACAGATCAGGTAAATTGTAAAAATGAATGAGTAGGTGATGAAAACAAAACAATGAAAGAGGGCTGTCTGCTGGAAATAACAGTGAGGTAACCCTGAGAGATAAAACCAGCCACATCAAAGCGTTTCAGTCGTCCTCGGAGTCGGACTCATAACCTCGCCCTCTGATACTTTTCTTCTCTACTTTTGTGATCTTTGAGCCAGACTTTTGTGTTCCTGTCGGTGGCTCCATCAGGTTGCCGCTACGAAAACGAAACAAGAAGGTGGATATTAAAATGAATGCGTACTTCTTCCTTTGTGAAATCCCACAGATGGAGGAGTGATTGTTCTGCAGGTCTTACCTGTAGTTAATCACATCTGCGCATCCAAGTCTCCATTCAAGCATCTCGGTGGAAAACTCATCTGTGTTGCCCAGATCTGTGAATCCCACTACATAATCCTTTGTTTTCCCATCTAAAAGCAAAGCCAGTGTAGGGATAACTTTGATGCGCAGCCTCTCTGTCAAAAATGGGGCCTTTTCTACGTTCAGTTTGATGAACTTGGTTTCAACATGCTTCTTTGCCAAGAGAGCTAGGTGTTTATCCAGGATCTTACATCTACAAGAAAAAGTATACAAAATGGCAAATGTAACAATGTTTTCACCTGCACAGCAAGAATAAACCTATGGATTTTGCATGTGAGAATAAAAGTAAAACTTTTTTTTTTGTGTGTAAATTTCCAGTTTATTTCATTGGTGACTCACATTGGAATTAATCTTTCCTTTTACCAAGTATAATAAACTGTTAGATTTTCTGCATTGATTATTTTAATTAACATTAATCCTAAAATAGTAAAAAAAAAAAATGTCATGAGTGCAGTTTTTAGTTCCCTAAAAAGTTAGAATTAATGCCTCAGATATAATTTTTTGTATTTACAAATTATGAAACTAATTGTATTTTAGATAGCCAATGAGATTGCTTGACTTAACACAAAGATCTTTAAAAGTAGCTAAGATTCTCTGCAACAGCTATTAGAAAAACTGTGGTCATAAATTAAACAAAAAAATAAAACCAAATGTTTGCAACATGCTGTGTAGTTACCTGAAGGTTGAATTTCTGTAAAAGTGGCAGACAACATTCTTGCTCTCCTTTACTTCGCCAAAAAAGTCTTTCTCGCTGGAGATTTCTCTGTACTCGCCATGGCCTTTGGACAACCACTCCTTCAAAGTAGAAAATTCAGAACAAGTTTGTTATTTCTAAGTGCAACGATGCCCCGATATTGCTTTCTGAGGAAGATAGCTGCTCCTCTTCTCGATGTACATATTTTTAAAGATGTGTTTAGGGTTTCCTATCAAACTTTAATTAGAAAATTGTCATTTATTCTCATTTTCTTTCACCACATTATAACAGAATCCCTCAACAAGTTTAATCTTTTGCTTCGATTTCTACTGATCATCTGACTGAACAGGCCATCTAAACTTGAAACACCTGCAGCTTTCATACTCAGAGTTTATACAACCTTCCAGTCACCTGTGTCTGTTTCTGAGTGTTTTTAAAGCGCCTCCAGTTTCCTATCCAGATGGGCAAAGTCTCACACTTACTTGCTTTTGCTTCTGTGCTTTTTTAAGCGCCTCCAATCGTCTTTCCTTCAGCCTCTCAAGATCGTCGTCGTCCATTTCATTCAGCTTGCTCAGCTGTGCCTCCACCTGCTCGTCTACCACCTTAGCCGTTTGCTCTATCACCTTGCTTATGATTTCAACGGGAATGGCCATGGCTGCCTGTGTCAAAAGCTCTGAATCTGAGGAGGAAGAAAGAACATGTTGTGGAAACTGAGACATGGCAACAATGTGCAGTGTTGTGTGATTTAAACACAAAAACCCAATTTGATATGAAGTTGCACTTCTTAAATATAGCTACATACTAACTCCGGGTTAGTTTCCAGGTTAAAAAGTTTTGCAAGAAAACAACTGGAGGAGGACTGACCTCTTCCCAACACATTGCTGCACACTGTCAATCAGCTGGTTGAAAGAAAGAAACCCACTAGACTTTTCAATTTCTTACAAGAAATTCCAATGTTTAAAACATTTCCATTTGTGAAAAACACACACAGTCATGGTGTGGAAACTAAAGGAGCAAACAATCAGCTTGTTATGCACAATATAGCCACATTAACATCAGTGTCAGCCAATATTGGGGAAACTAAAAAGAATATCAAATAATAGTTTAAGGGACAGATGGAATCTAGGAACTGCACCTACAGCAAACTAAAACTGTAACATAGTGATCCATAGTGGGATCCAGAGCTGAACCAAGATATTTTCTGCTGTTTTTCCTCTTTAATATTCCTCTGTTAAACTATACACACGTTACAAAAAATATTTCTATTTTTATTTAATGTCAAACTTTGTACAAGTGCAGTTTTAAATGTGGAACCAAGACCTGGCAGAGCAGTTGTGCAGCCATATAAACAGCTCTTATGTGCACTATTTCAGCATGAGTACTTCGGTCTAACACAAACAATGAGCAACATTTATTTTACTTTTAAATTTAGATCGACTCCTCGTTTAATTAAAAGCACCACATTTGTCAATTTGTTAGCACAAATATCCCACGCATTAAATATCTTAAAGGCCTTGTTCAAACGTCTACAATAGTATTCCTCTGCGCAGGTCAACAAATACATATAAAATGTTGGCATCTTTCAAAGTCAGCCATTCTGAAAACCAGTTGATCTCAAACACCTGCAGCTAACAAAAGCCATGGTAACAACAGGGCACACCTTGTTTTCACCCACTACAGTTTCTGAAGTCTATGTTGCGGTTATTTACTAGCTCCGAACATGACTATGAGTAAAGATATCAGGATGGACCAACTACTTACAGTCAGCTATTAGAAATAAAAAAGAAATACCAGAATTTACGTTACTTTTGCTTGATATGCTAGCTAGCAGGCTAACGCTGTCGGTTCCTTCTGCATATAAAAGTATTATACATTTTAAAAATTGTAGGATTAAGAACAACATTATTGTCGTCAGAAAACTGTTAAATTATAAAAGACATTTACAATATAACAACTAAAATAAAGTAAAACAGTACCAGAAAAAAATGCCGGTAGACACTACAGTTGATGCGCGAAACTGCCACACTGGAAATGACGTCAAAATAGGCCTGTTTGATGTCATTTATAGCTCTTCCGGCCGGGTGTCTTACAAAATAAAATAGATTTTTGAAATACTGTGTTAATTTTCCGTCATAGTGGATTTTGGGTTTTCACATTATCTATAAGTCACAGTCACCAAATGTACAAGAAATAAAATAAATATTTCATTCTGTGAAATGAATCGATGAGATTAATTAGTTTTACCTTCTGAAATGAGTTACAATTTATTTATTTATTTTTTTACAATATTCTAGTTTTTTTAGATGTACGTTACACAAATGCAGACCAGAACTTGTGCATGTGCCTAAACATATCTTTTTTTTAGACCAGAATTTTAATTGTAACAGTTCTGGTCAATTATTAAAAAAGCATCAATAAAATATTTCTTGAATATTTTTACATTGTGTCACATTACATCCACGAATGCCAATGTGTCTTACTAGTGTTTTCCATTATAAACCAACAAAAAGAGTCCTTCACTTTAAAGTTTTAAATTGGACTTAGGTCTGGACTTTGACTGGGCCATTCTATCACACGAATGTGCTTTACATGAAATAGTTTCGTCAGCCTCTCCAGTATCAGTGATTTTTAGCCTCTAAAAGGGGTTTAGTCCAGAATTGCTCTTTGTTTAGCTTACCATAATTTTTATACAATTTACCATCCTCATCTAAGATTTAAACAAAACCACTCCACAGCATGATGCTGAAACTGCCATGTTTCATGGTTGGGTTGCCATGTTCAGGCTGAAACTGAAAACTTTCAGGGGCTTCTTTAAACCAACTTTCAACAATGGTTTCTTCTTGCCACTCTTTTACAAAAGCACTACTTTAGTTTAGACTTCTTTAACTGTTTGTAGCTTCCTTTGTCCAACGCTAAGCAGCAATGTCTAATACACAAAAAAGACAGGTAGAGTATTAGAAGTTTTAAGTTTATTAGCAAGGTTTAGAAAACTTACAAACAAATTCACAGCTTCAGGTCTTCAGGCACAAGCCAGATTAGAGAACCCAACACCGGCCAGTTTTTACTTGTGGCCATTTCTTTCAAGAAAGAAGTGAAAGGTGATGTGAAGCAACAGCTTAAAAGTGAAAACTCACACATTCCAAATTACATTCAGACTGATCTGGTTTGCATATAATTACTGCTTTAAGCAAACTTTTCAACAACGTACTTATTGTCTTCTGTGAGGAGATCAGAAGCCAGTTAGCTGTGCCTTCAAACGACAGGTCATACAAGTTAAATTCAGGACGTATGTACAGAAATGAAGTCAGTTGCCGTACAAGCGTTTCCAGAGTGAATAACAAAAGATGGGTCACCTGAATCTATCCAAATCCAACATTATTTCAACAGATTCAGAACTTGTTGAAAACAGGAAGCAACTGCTTGAGTTACACCCAATTTAAATGCTTAACAAATGTTGCATCATCTCCAACAGATCTCTCTTGTTCGTTAGCGACCAAAAAAAAAAAAAATGAATAAGCTGATTGATTGCCTTTACATAAGTTGATGCCCTCCCAAATTAGACTGATACTGTCCAGGAAATACTTTGGCTAGCTTCAGATTTCCATGTCGGAATACTTGCAAGCTTTTAGACTTCAGAGTTACAATTTAAAGACGGTTACTAAGAATTCACTACTGGTAAACAATGCAAGAGGCAATTCCTCCACATACATTTTGTTTAAAACATTTGACAAAGGTCTTTCAAACATTATTTACACTGTATAACAAGGTTTGGCACTTAAAAAAAAAACAAAAACAAAAAACAGAACTGAATGAAACACTAGGGTGCAGCAGTTAGTTTTTTCTTTCTTTCTTCTTCCACAAAAAAGTGCTTCTAGATCAGAGCACCAAAATAACACGCATAAAAAATATTGTCTTTTTGTTGAACCATTTCAGTCGGCTTCAAATGCGCATTCGGACTGCTACGAGGTTAGCAAATTCCAAACGTGATCAAAGAGTTTGGTTTTGTCACTACAACATGATGAACCTTATATTCAACACTAGTACCTGTGCCTGTGAGGTAAGTTGACTGCCCTGCTGAAAATGAAACAGAAAATAAAAAATATCTAAGCACTACAATGCTGGGTCAGAACAGGTGTGTAAAAAAATATATAAAAAAAGAAAAAAAAAGTGAGCAAACAGAACTGTGCTGCGTTCGATTTGTACTTGAAAGTTTCAGAGTCCCAAGTTGTAAAAACGAGAACAGAATACATCGAAGTCTGAATGCCGACTGGGAAAGCTAGAGGTCCCTGAGCCATTCCATGTTCAACATCTGTCATGGCTGCCACATGTATAAAAGATGGTGAAAGTTGCAGGAATAACCGGGTTCTTTGCACTTCAGTCTGTCACACATTTCACTTCTGGCTCATGTTCCTCTAGTGTTGCATCCATAGAAGCTGTGACTGGCTTGTAACAATAACAGTAGCACCCTCAAGAGTGAAACATCACTGGTTTTCCAACTTACAATCAGAACGGGCTGAACTTGGGTATGACATCATGCCCGTATCAAACTTCTGAGACAAATCAAACGCAGTGCTACACATCTGAGGAAAGGAAAACAAAACAAAACAAAAAAATCACACTTATAACAAAACCGTAAGGATTACCAACCGTTTAAACTGCACTAAGTAGACAGTGAGACCATTTTTTGCCCTTCAGTTTGAGCTACTCCAACACTGAAAACAAATATTTGTACAAAAAGTGACATACTGTACATGCTTTTAAATAATACACCGATGGCTCTTTGCGTTTCTGCCATTATTTTGTTGGCCACTGAGGAAAAAGAAAGATGCTGCGGGAGAAGCTAGGACAGCAAATAGTAATCATTCAGATGTCATGATTTGTTTGGTACATGGTAGATCGTTGCAGAACAACAACAGGGTACTTATTTCCTCTTCTTCTCATGTTATCTTCAAGATGCTACCATAAGCTTGATGCACAACCACCTGTATGTTGTCTAAAATGAAGTCAAATGCCATACTCCAAACTGACTCCACAGACTGCTGCATAAGCCTGAATGAAAAAAAATAAAATTAAAAAAAACAAACTATAAGCAAACTGAGATCAGATAAAAAGGGAGAACAACGCATGCAAAATGTTAAATTGTGAACCACCGACCTTTTCATATATCTTATTATCAAATCCAACTTCTCCAGGTCTTTATCTTCAATGAGATCAGTGCAGTACTTTACTACCTGCAGGATGTCCTCCTCCATCGGTTCTAAACAAAAAAGTAAGCAGTTGTGTAGCAGTTTATTTTTTTATTTAAGCACTTTCATAAATTATGGCGATAAATCTGAACAAAACAGCCCTCAAAACTATTATGACATATCTAAATAGATCAAATCTGATCTATCTAAGAGGCCTGTCACAATAAACAATAAATCAATTAATCACATGACAAATTAAAAGAAACTCAATCTCAATTGATTTATCGTTTTTCTGATAAATGATACAATTATTCAGTCTGGTGCTTTGCCCTCAACTATCCCTTTTCTTTGAAAGATAATTTTGTTAACACAGACTTCATAGTTCATTTTATTTGTTGTTCCAGTGTTTAAATGTTCATTAGAATTGAAAATTTACTGATCCTTGTTCCTGCCTTATTATGCCGTTATAGCTATTATATTACTTGAAAATGGTTTCAAAACAACATTATTATCGTTTATCGCAGTAACTTCTGGGACAATTTATTGTCTAGCAAAATTGATCATTGTGACAGGCCTACTCTGACACCCTTAAATAAATTTCAGTACACCCAACTGCCTTCAAATGTGTAATTTAATCCCAGCATAAAGCTACACCCAAAAGGAATTACAGCTGGACCTGCAGCAAAAGGTGGCACTATGAAGCTTAGATAAACAGAGTTACTGTAGATGTCTTATCAACATTGGGACATCTGTACCCGTGATAGTGGTGACCCATTCCCGTAGGAGCGTTTTAATGTCCGTCAGGTCACAAGCTCCAGCCAACGTTGGAACAGGACGAGGCAATGACTTTGTCACAGACACCATGACGTCCTGTTCTGAGGTGGACGGGTTCATTTCAGTCTGAAGGAAGAGAAAAGAAGTGAAAGAGAAAAGGGGTTAGCAACAAATAAGGTAATCTCTGCATCTGTAACCACACGCAGAATCACCTTTGGTACATTCACAGGTTCTTGTGGTTTTATCGGCGGCACGTGTTTGGCTGGACTGTTTGTGGCCTGACGTCTCTTTAAGGGCGAGGTTCCTTTTTTAACAGGGCTCACTCCGTTCTTCCTCTTGTAGCGCCGCTTCAACCGTCCAACGCCAGTTCCTGCAGCAGGCTGCTTCAGCTGCAACAGTGGATTCTTCTGCTCGGCTGCAGACAAACCACCATGTCAAAAAATAAAAATCTACATAAAGGGGGAACAAAAACTGCGTGGCGGCAGCCGCCGGTTAACTCACCCATTTTCACCTGGAGTTGGACATTGTTTGCACGGCTGTAGGCAGACTTCAGTTCATCCTGCAGCTCTTTGGGAAGGGCAGCAAAGACGTCTGGATCAACCTGCGACCAGTTATAGAAGCTGAGTGTCCTGAAAATCTCCAGGAGATACCACTTAATCCTCATTTCTTAAATTATAGCCATGATAAGATAGTTACTCCTCTTTATTCTTGAATTAACACAGAGCTACCGGACACAATGTCAAAATTTCCAACAGGTGCTTTTCTACCTGTGAGAAGTTCGGTAATTCGAGGACAATTCCCGGATTGTCTGGCTGGTTTGGAAACTGCAGCACCAACTGCAGCTCCCCATGCAAACTGTCGTATGCAGGGGGAGCATACGGCGCAGGACGGGGAGAGGAAAGCTGCAGATCGGGTGAATGGCAGTGATTTGGCCTCTCGTCTCTCGTAGTCCACGACTGCTCCACTTGCTCCCTCAGCTCGGCCGGCAGGGCCTCCAGGACAGAACGATCCACCTTGGAAATTATTCAAAAAGAATGTGAAGAAAAAAAGAGAATACCTCTTTGTAATTACTTTGCTGCCATAGAGAAATTAGATTTTTTTAACGTTTAAGTATCAGAGGAAACTTTTGTTTTTCTGCTTTAAATAAAAGCATTTGATCATGTTTCTAAATCTTTTTCTAAATACTGCTTTACTGTGAAACGGTTGTATTTTCCCCTCAAAGTTATAAAACCGCAAGAATCTCATGCCTGCGTTGGCAATGATCCAGCATTAAAAATCCCAGATTTACCTGTGAGGGGGAGGGAACTTCAATGCTGAGGTTGAGACGGGTCCGGGAAAGTTTTTGAGCTGCTCTGCAGACGGGCGTTTCTTTGCTCGTCCCAGGGACCGGCTCAACAGATGTCAAAGGATGTGGTGATGAACTACCTGATAGAGCCGCTGTTGAGGAAGTCTGCCTGTGCTGAGTGCCTGCTGCATTTTTTAAAACACATATAAACGACTAAGCCAGGAGTTTAGATGGAAATAAACAAAGCAAAAATCAAACCATGAAGACGAATCAGACCTTTGTTGGCAGCTCTGGCATTTGATCCTTGGCCTAACAACATGTCCTTGATGGAGCGTGTCCGAGTTCCCCGGCTGTCCTGCACTTGGGGCTGATTTCCGTCGAGCTGCTGAACCTGAATGCCGACCCCTCTCAGGTCCTGGACCTGCAGCTTCATGGCGTGGAGCAGCTTGATGACAGCGGAGGCGATCAGCTGACCGCTGTCAG
The DNA here is from genome assembly GCA_903066815.1 of Brachyrhaphis roseni. Classification (NCBI taxonomy): domain Eukaryota; kingdom Metazoa; phylum Chordata; class Actinopteri; order Cyprinodontiformes; family Poeciliidae; genus Brachyrhaphis; species Brachyrhaphis roseni. Next base: position 15,118 of record CAEFZY010001669.1, read on the forward strand.
TGGACTGAGCGAGCATCACGGTCCTGACGAGAAGCAAGAAGAAACAAAATCACCTTTTTACCCCCGCATCAATATCAGTCTCAATCTTTACCATGTGGTGCTTTGTATGTTCGTCTGTTCATTACCCTTTTATTCATTGACCATTTTATTTTATTTTCTCAAATCTTGACACGTTGCAAGCACAAACCTTAATGTATTTTATTGAGGTTTTATATGCTATAGCAACACATTGTGGATCAGAAGATAAATTATGGTTTTATAATATTTTCCCAAAACTTTGTGTTGGTCTATCTCAACAATCTTCTATCAATTATTCTGATGATTAATCGGATAAAAAAAATGGGCGTATTCTGCTGATTTTTCATTTAACTCATTTAAGCACTTAAGCCTTTTTACGCAATATTAAAAATACATTAAAAGATGCTAAAAACAAATGATACAATTCCTTTTTAAGTAAGAAAATAAAAGTTTATTGCCTAAATGCTTTACAGTATGCTTGATTATGGAGCAGTTCTGGGTAGAACATATTTACAAAGGATGTCTATTTTTTGTACCATTTTGGCCCAATTATTATAATTTTTTTTTTGTCCCCTCCAGGGGGTTTTGTGGGCTCTAGTGTCCCTTATATGGGGTGGGCTGACAGGGGGGGGGCAGGGAGGGGGGGAAGACATGCGGCAAATGTCGTCGGGTCCGGGAATCGAACCCGTGACGGCCACGTCGAGGACTAAAGGCCTCCAAATGTGGGTCGTGCTAAACCCTACGCCACCACAGCACGCCCCTTTTGGCCCAATTATTGCTCTGAATATGTTATTCTTTCAGGAAATTGTAGTTAGCTAATCAATTGAATAATCTAACCTGATTTATTATGAATTATCACAATTAATCATTTCCACTCTAGTTCAAGGGTTATGAATATTTTTGCAACTACGTGCCAAAGATCCTTACTTGGCGAGATTATCACATATGCCATGACCTCCATATTTGGCCGGCTCCAAAGGCGCTCCGACCTTGCGAACCATGACCTTCAGGGTAACTCTCCGACCCCGCAGTCCTGCTTCCTTTAGACGCCGCTGCACCTCCATCGATAGATTAGTCAGGAAACACTCTGCTTCGTCCACCTGGTGAGTTTTAAAGGGAAGAAGATTAGAAATCAGGCGCCGTCTGGACAGACATGTGATTGTAAACCTCGCAGGTCTAACCGTAGCAAAGCGGATGTTGTAGTTCATCTCGGCGGAGACGGATTTTCTTTCCTTTTCGAAGCGGACTGGCCGGTCGTCTAAACCCCTGCAGAATCGAAACAGAGTTTGTCCGGTACGAGGTCCGAACTTTTTCTGCAGCTGAGATAGAGACGCTTGCTGGAGGTCCCCACAAGACTTCACGCCCATCACAGCAAGTTTTTTGGCCATAACGTGCCCGACACCTGGGGAAAATGAATGAAAAAGATAAAAAAAAAATAATAATCATTTTGCTTCATGTTTCCTGAGAATCTCTTCTAGAGTAGAGAAGGATGCAGAGCAGCATATCCACCTGGCAAACTGGTCACTGGTAAGTCCCTGATGAAATCATCCACTTCTTCAGACCTAAGGAAGTACTGCCCGTTCGGCTTGGCCTTACGGGTCGCGAGTCGAGCCAGAAGAATGTTGGAGCCTGAACAGAGCGTTGCAGTCAGTCTGAATTATTTCCATATGAATTCTGGCTTCATTTAATTTACGGTGTGGGGAAAAAGGGGACTCACCTATTCCCACTGAGGCGCAGCATCCCGTTTTCCCCTGGATGTCTGCTCTAATGGCTTCGGCCAAATCGTCTGGAGTAACGCCCACCTCAGCCAGCAGATGAGAAGCATCTATAAGAGCTTCGTCACAGCTGAGAGCCTCGATGTCGAGGGTGTAACTGCACAGAGCAAATTAAGTTCAACATCGCAAGTAAATCCTTTCTAGCCAGACTAGAAAGGATTTGAGGTTCTGTACCTGGCCAGGATTTCATACATGTTCAGAGCCACCTCCTTGTAGGCGTCAAAGTCGTAAGGGACCGACTGCAGCGAGGGGCACAGCTGCTTCGCTTTGCCAAAAAACATTCCGTTCCTCACACCCGCCTGCCTGTAGAGAAAACAAGATGTCCTTACATTTCTGTCAGCACAAGACGATTGAGATCATGTTAACATCTCACCTGGCCTCGTAACTGCAAGATGCGATCTCTGCCATCGACAGGGCGGCAGTGTCCGGGTCCACACCGTTTCCATGGGAGTCAGGGATGTCTTGCGAGGGAGTTACAGGGAGGTCGTCATCTGCTTTCTCTGACAAAAAAAATCAACATTGTAGAAGTAACGTTATTCACAAGGCATATAGATGGGGGAATTTTGGTGAATTCCAGTCTGGATTTTGCCATTTTCCTGTCAGAAGTAAAGCCCTTTTTGGTTTTCTTCCATGGAGTGCAAATAGACAGTGAGTTATTTTGGCCTTAGAGTTTCCTCAGTTCTTCCACAGCAGCCATCTAATCAACCTGTGGTTGCATTACGTCGTGTCCAAATCCTGGCAGATGATCAGATGGAGATAATCGAACAGCGTTCATCTTTAACACAGATATCTACAATCTTATTTCTGCGCTCCATAGACACTCCTACTCTTTGCTTTCTTTGCTTCATGTTTAGTGTGATGCACACAACGACACCAAACTACCCAGCAGCACGGTCGTTCCCTTTAAATAGGTTGAATGGCTGATAAAAAGCCTGGAGGCATCTCTTAATGCAGGTATCAATAAGGGTAACAGAACCATTAATCCTCTTTTTGCATATCTTTGTCAAATAATTCATTAACTATTTGTAGGGCTGAAATGAGTAACTGGACTAATTGATTATTGAAATAATCAGCAGCTGATTCAGTAAAGCTTTTCGTCCGTAAAGCTACACTTACACTGTAAGCATCAACTACTCAGCCGCCTGCCGTGTTCAGTCTCTCTGCTTACCTGTATTAATACTCCTACAGCGCTCGCTCTTCCCACCATTCGCTTTCAACCAGCAGCTCCCAGAGGAGAAAAACTGCCGCACTCCAGGCATCGCGTCAGTCATTTTAAGGATGCTTATTGGTCCCCCAAAAACGATGAAAACCGGGGCATTATCATCAGTCAATAAAATCCTCCCAGGCCGAACTTGAAAATTGGACTTTATGCCGCTAACACTTAGCTTTCGCCAACAACTCAGAGGCGGAAGTCAGAGCTCCGCGCAACGCAAGTAATGTCCCGGCCGGAACACGGTGCTCTAAATAACAAAACATAAATTAACGAAGCTTCGAGGCAGGTAAATTTTCCTCGAGGAACTTTAATAATCGAGGTACTCGAATCATTCGAGGAATCGTTTAAGCCCTACCTGGATGACATGATCTCACCTGGCTGAGGATGAGTATGCCTCATCTGGTAGTACTGCAGCTCCACCTGATGGTTGGCTCCGGGTCTGATGGGGACTTTGCCCAGTCCACGGTTACTGGTGACAGCTACAGGCTTCCCTGCACAGAAATGTTTCCAGAACTAGAGATCAAATTTCAAATCCCTTTAATTCAATGTGTTTTGCATAAACAAGGTCCACAGTGCACATCTAAACGATAAGGAAGACTTGCCTTTGAGTCCTGGTCTGTGTCGGATCCCCACAGACACAAAGAAGCAGTCCATGTCCACGTGGAAGATGCACGATTTCACACTGCCTGCCGATGATGCGCCTGCTGCAAACAAGGAGAAATTACAGCAATGAACACTTTTCTAGATTTCAAACCACAAATAATTATATAGTGCAAAAGTAACTCATACCTTATTAAAAATTAAGTATTTTTCAGGGGATTTTTTGTGACAGAACAACACAAAGTGCTGCAGAATTGTAAAATGTAAGAAAAACTTGGACTATATGACAGAAGCTGAAAACTGCTGACTACAGAAGATTTTCATCCAGTCTGACTGAGCTTGAGCCTTTTTGTAAAACCCCCCAAAGGGCCTGCAGCTGTAAGGTTAGCGCATTGTTTGCGTTGAAGCCTCTGCTTTTTAATCAGCCGATTTATGAAGTAATTACCCCACGCCTAATCGCAAGAGTATTAAGAATATGATTATAATTCATTCCCAGACAGAAATAAAACAACATGAGATCAGATTTGTCCATTATCATCATTACTGATAATAATTAATGTTATTATTTAGATGTGGCCATGACAAATGAAAGCGATGAAAATTAATAATGTTCCTAATCATTAGGAAGTGAGCATAAACTTCTACCTTTTTCAGGGGTCTTTTTGTGATATATTTGGGTGTTGAGTATTTTTAAAAGGAAGATTGTCTTTTATATAAAAACAAGACTCTTAATTTTGCACATAAAAAAAAGACATCCGGGGGAAACACTTTTTAACATCTTGTAAAACTAACCACAGCCGTTTGTTTCATTTGTGTATTTTAAATATTTTTATTTACACTTGGTAGCTGACTGTTCAGACTACTTTTTGTTGGCCAAAATTAGTTTGCATATTTATTTATCTACTACTATATTTTCTTTGACACACTAAACTTATTGTGTGATTTCGTATTTATTTAAATACTGTATATTTTTAATCCTAGTGAAAATGAAAAAGCTGTTTTGAAGTTACATATTTGTTTTGACAAATCAAAAACAAAAAAAGGAAAAAATGAAAGCAGAAAATGTTTAGCACAAACATCTGCGATATCTTTAGAGATATTTTTTGGCCATATCGCACACCCCTAATTTGTGGCACATACTTTAATCTATAAATGGTAAAAAATTTAAACATTTTCTTAATTTTTGGGGAAAATTCATTAGACATCATTATGAAATAAATAGAGAAGACAAGAATAACTTCCTCTTCCCTACCTTGTCCATGTGTGGATCGCTGTGCCATAGATTTCCTCAGTCGATCTTTCCCGGGATAGGATGGACTCCCCTCGGTCTTCCGTTTGCTGTGTAGTTCGTTGACATACTCGGAGAAAGCGATCCTCCAAGTGGAGATCTGGTGCAAACGCGAGTGAGAGTAAAACTCCGAGATCAGACCGCCCGTCTGCTCCAGCAGCTGATCCGAGGACGTGGAGGCTGAGGACGCCTCAGTGGGAGGATAGGGATTGGCTGCCACGTGGGCCGTGTTTGGGAGAGGGGCGTCAGTCAGAAATACTTTGTGGTGACTTCCGTTTAGTCTAATGGACGAAAGGGAACAAGAAGGAGGAGATCGGGAAGTCTGCTCCGAAATCGGCTCGACCTGAGTGGGAGGTTGGAGACATTTCAGAGGGGTCTGGGGTTTGTTGGCTCTCGAAGTCTCATGAGGGGAGGACGACGGAGGTTTAGGGTCGCAAAGGCCTCCGTCTGGTGTGCTGGATTGCTCCGGACGAATAGGAAGAGAGTCTGATTGCTTTGGAGGGCTGGGGGGGAACTCATATGGATCAGGTTTGGTGTGTGACTGCACTGAAGAACTCTGAGGTTTCTCTGTTGAACTCTTTGCTCTACATGTGGACGCGTCCCCGTCAGAGGAGCGTGGATCTGCAACAGGGGACGAGTCCTCTGGCTTTAAGGCACCGTTAAAAAGATGAGCGTGTCCATTGGTCAGGGGGGCTTCTCTCACAGTGGCCGAGGCCCCGACAAGACAAGGATCTCTGCGCTCTTGCATTTCCGTCATTTTAGAATGGCTCGAGGTATCCGGTGAGGTCTGGAGAACTCCATTTCTAGGAAAAGCAAAACAGAGCAAATTGTAACGTTTTGACTGGACATAAAATATTTAATTAAAAGTTGGAACTGCTTCATAAGAAGGAAATAAAAAGTATCCAATTAGTTATTTCCTGAAAACGCTCACATTTTTAAGTCTTCCTCATTCATGTGAGCAGAACCGGGAGACTTGTGCGTTAGCTTTACGTGGCCCTTGTTGGGAATGGGTTTCTTGTGTAAAGATTGGCTTATGTGCAGGGAACCTGAAACGAGATGACTGGATTTCAAATGACTCGGTTGGTGGTAATCCAAGCTCGCTTTGGAGCTGCGGCGGACGGACTGAGGCTCAACTTCGCTGCAGCAGGGGACAGGGTAGGGGCTGTTTGAGGATCCCCCGCTGCGGGGAACAGAGGGGTCTGTGTTGTGCGGTGGCAAAAGAGGCTTTTGATGAGCGCTCGGCTGAAGGGGACAGTGGCTCGGTTCGGACATCTCTGAGGTGTGGCGCAGAATCACGGCGGGGAAGAGCGTGTTCTTCTGTTTAGCATACAACTGGTACTTCAAGCAAGGCAGGAGACGGCCGGCCTTGACGCTGGATTAAACAAAGGAACGCAGATTTCAGCTCATGCTGCATAGACTTACATTCAATATAAAAAACTCTTGTTTTGTACCAAACACACCTGTCAGTGATCCACTCTGGCCTGATGACTTTTTCCCCTCGGAGCTCCTGAATCTTGCAGTTGGGCAGGTTGTTGGCGATGATGTGGGTGGTCTTCGAGCGAGAGTAGTAGACGTGGAACTGACCCCCATGCAGCATCATCAGCCGGCGGAGCTCGTCTGCGCTCGGGTCTGATTAGAAGGACAAAACAGTGGCACATTCATTCATTCATTCATTGATCGATGAGAGGGATGTGAGGAAGAGTACGTCGCCATGGCAGAGTGCCGTGTATCGCAAAGCCAACACAGACACTTACTCATGCCTTTGGAAATAGACATTAACCCCAACAAGGATGGCATTAAAACGTATGTCTGTCACACTCAGCCACCTGGCATAAGACGGGGCATGAACGGCAAGTAATGGAAATCAGGTATAACAAAGTTTTCGATGATTAAATAATACATGATATTTGAAAATTTGCAAGACTATTTATCTTTATAATCCCTGGCATACTTGTGTGCAAGAAAAAAATAAAGGGAAATGGACAGACAATAATTTGTTTGCAGGTACAAATAAATGTTGGTTTGAATAAGTGGTAATGCGAGGGAAAACAAAGGGACATGAAATACAAACTACATAAGCAGAGTATTTGTTTGTACCTGTGTATCCGTTGACATAAATAGACACCCCACTGAAGACGCTGGAGCCGGTTCCTTCCTTCTGCTTTTCTCTGGTGGCATTGAGTTTGAACTGCTCGTCCAGCTTGGTAACCTTGGCCGCCATGTAGCCGCCCTACACCGACAGAAATTCATCATCAAAAAAAAAAAAGAAAAAGAGAGCGTAAGGGACATTTAGAAACCCAAGCGGAATCAAGATACAAATACATATAATTTACACGATACAACATTTTATGACTGATAAGAGCTAAACGACTTGGGTGGAAAGGACATTATATGAAACTAAATAAGACTGAGCATACAGAAGATTTATATACACTGGATATTAATCATTTACCTGGACTAGCACCACACCATATGTTGACTAACAGACCTTTTTAAAAATGACTGGATAGCTGAGTTTGTAGCCATGTGTTTATTAGAGTAACCTGATACCCAGACTGTTTTTAACTGATGTAACATCTGATTAGTTCTGATAAATCTTCTGCAATATTATTGAGCCCCTTTATTCAGACTGTAATAGGTACATCCTTGAAGTTATTAGGCTGTTAGCACAAATGCTATGAGGTTGAACATGGGACTTAAATAAGCTTGCTCAAAGAATACAGTAAATCGCAACCTCTTCAATGTTACACTAGAGTATTAAGTGACTGACCAACAAAACGTATAGCACAATTGTGAAGTCGAAGTCAAATTATGCATGGTTATGATTTTTTAGCGTGGTTCGGATGCCCTTAAATAAAATGCAGTGCAGTAAGTTTCTTTTAGAAGTCACCTAAGTAGTTAAACCTTTAGACTTCTCTGCAACTTCAGCTTCATGTTGGTCTTGGCGATATTAAAAGGGGTGGAACACACATATTCCCCACTATTTCAATGCACTATTTTGCATTCCTCTGGTTCTTTGTGACCCTCTCACAGCTGGATGTACTCACCCTTTCTCCCCAACCATTGTCATCGCTGCCATTGGCTCTCTTTCTCATCCAACCATCTCGACTCATACTGAGCTTCCTGTAAACACAAGGAAAGCCAAATCTCAGGACTGGGACACAAACAAAAATGAAAATACTAACTCACACTCCAAACCAAAACTAATCAAATTATCTGATGCTGCATTAAGACATTCTGGAAATGTCAACAATCCTGAACTGTTAGGGTTTTATTTTTATACGTTTTTAACGCATAATACAGACAGATTTGCTATATCTTTCATAACGCATGCACTGATATTACTTCAGAGCAAATGTTATGACTTTGGCTGACGTTAGCAGATCTGTTTGCCCCTCCAAAGGCATGTCTGGACAGACTTTCTCTCTCTGACAGACAGGTCACAACAGCAACATGCTGCTAACATTAGCCTAGCTCCGGGAATTAAATACATTTCAGAGCAGCACGTCGCTTTATCATCCTGTCAGTTTAATAAGGACCGCTGGAAATGTTCTCACTGTACTTGCTAACACAACAATACAGGCGAAATTAGCTGGCAAACAACGAACAGGGTGTGTGTCTGAGCAACTTCAGTGCAGCGGTAATCATGTGTGTAAACAAACTACGGTCCCGCCAGCAGAAGTCATCTTGTAGTTCTCTCTGTTGTACCTTTTAAGCTGTCAGTCGAGGCTGCTGGCCACACTCTTCTCTCTGCAGATACCGCTCAGCAGAAAGGCTGCTCAACGTTGCTGCTGCTGCTGCTGCTGTTTGAGTTAAACGAGGTTAGAGAGCAAAGCAAAGCGAAATGAAACCCCTCCAGACAGGCAGCTCACAGCCACGGTCTTTACTTTGTTCCTCAGAAAAGTCCTGCTTTTGGTGAGGCGAGATCCTCCTATTGTGTCACGCAACCACGCCATGTCTCCTGAATATTTTTGGTCACCCTCCCAATCCTCTCGCTCTCCATTTCAACCGCCTGATCCATTTACCTCTTTTCTCTCTGCGAGCGTGAAACCAAGCGATGCGGAACTTCCGGTGTTTTCGTTCAAAATAAAAGGTTGTTGTTATTCAGTTGCGAAGCCAACAAAAATTAACGCATTTAATAGGTAGGCATTCCAAAAGTAAATAAGTAAATAAAATAATTTTAAAAAGAGATAAGTACAAAAAAGGTGGGGGGTTTTTTTTGTAAAAATGAGTAACTAATCACAACATCTGATTTCTAAAAAAAGAAATAAAATGTAATCAGACATTAATGTAAAGTTATGTGTAAACTCTGCTATTTTGAAGAATAACATTAAAAAGTGTAAAAGCTAATGACAAAATTACCAAAAAATGTAATCCATCTCGCACACAACTCAGCTACTGTATAATGACTCAGTTTTTTTTTTTTTTCTTTTTTAGTGTTTCGGTTCATTTTAGAAAGATTTAGTACTAGTAGTTTCAAGAAAGTCTCTTTAATTTAGTTTTATTAACCAAGAAGTCATTTATTTTGAAATAAAACAAGACAGGCGCAACTTCCGACAATGTGACGTCCGTCAGGTAGCTTAACAAAACGCCATTCCACCGGCTTCTTGTTTTGCAGCTTCGCTTGGTGTTATAGCGCCACTACGCGGACAATCGAAGAAATTTCATCCTGAATGTACCACGGTAGTTTATTGTGAATCTGAACACTTATAACCCACACAGTCTCGTTTCCGTAAAAGCAAATTGTCTGCTAAGAAGCTTACTGCGTGTTTATATTGTAGAAGCTGCTTGCTCTCAATCAGGCTGTGGGGTTGCTTTTGTGCTGCCTGTTTGTTACCCTAGCATCGGTCTTGTCAGGGATTTTTGTTGAATATATACCGTTTGATTTTGGGAGCTATTGCCCTGAGATCTCACCAGTCCGGAAACGATATAGTCCTGCCGTGGTGACAATAACCTGAGAAAAAAAAGAGCTCAACCTCCTGAGACCTTGATTTGTTTTGGACACGTGGACTCTCGGAGGGACTGACAACAGGAAATATGATGAAAATATAATCTTGTTTAAAACCAGCCCGTTAAACGGCAGCATCATTCTTTAGTTATCAGATCACATTCAAGATGAAGCTCAACGCTGAATTTATGTAAATTAGACCTCGTATTCTAAAGAAAAGTCAGGATGCTGTTTGATGCTATCCCAAAGACTCTTCTTATTGGATGATCTCTGTTGCTATGGCACCAGACATCTGATGCTGAGCGCTTCGGTTCCTCTCTAACATGTTGGTGCAGTGGTGGTTTCTCATCAGAGCTCTGAGCAACTGGACTGAGTCACATGTCTGGTTGTGACACAGTCAGTGGACTGTGTGTGCTTCTACACATAACGTAGAAGGAAACCTGTTGACATCACGTCCTTCGTCCTTCCTTTACTGACCTAAGCCGAACCCTTATGAGGCCAAGCATGCTTTTTTTTTGTAGTAAACATTTGATTTATGATTTAGCAATGCCTGCAAAGTATTCACCTGCTTTGGATGTTTCATCATTTGAGTGCTTTAGAAAATCAACTGACAATCAGTATGACAAGACATTTTAGATTTAATTTGAAATAAGAAATAATACCCTTGAATGTTAAAACAAACAACAAAAACAAACAAAAAACTTATACATACTAATATCAATCAGAAAATTGGCGCTTCAGCTTGTGCATATATTAAATGTTGTCCTGCAAGGGTTGAATTTTAATGCAACAACTGATTTCACCTTTTATATTTTAATTAACTGACATTCTTTTGTAAAAAAGATATTTTTACCTTGATATTGTTGTTTTTTCTAACATTCTTGTCCACAAACTAAATTATATTGACTGTGATGTTATTTATACCAGCAATCAAAGATTCAAACATACTTTTTTGACAATGTATGCATACACCCCAAAATATATTTTTTGAAAACTTCCCTAAGCAATACATACTACCTTGATAAACTGTTTGTAATAATCAACAAACACCAAGCAAGAATAGTTCTAGTCGGTTAATTGACCACTTCTCATGGTAGATAAAGACCGAGCTAATGGTCCACAATGACAAGGAGACTGTTTGAAAGAAGTTGAATTGGGTTGTTTGAACCCAAGGACACTGTACAAAATGTTAAGCATGGTGTTGGCAGCATCATGGGATGGGCTGCGACTGCTTAGTCAGTCAATAGTACAGATGAATTGCATTTAAAGTCTATGAAATAGACTTTAGATTTATTCTCAATTCAACAGCTTCTGCCAAGAACTGTGGTCAAATATCAATTTAAAACGTGTCCAGGTGTTTGGTGATGCCGATAATAAGAGTGTGGTTGAAGTAAAACTACTTAAAAGACAGAGAGCCATTTAGGGTGTGTATGTGCATATTTGAGCCTGTATGACTAATTTTGACCATGTGGATAAAAAAAACAAACAAAAAAAAAAAAACATAATTCAATACTCCAAAGTCTTTAATGCATTCAAGCAAATTAGAAGAAATCCAGATCATGACTGTTAGGCCAAATCTCTCATAAGATTCACAACAACAAAATATATTATTCATTCTCAGTTTATTTTTTTCTTACAAATAAGATGGTCTATCAAATATTGCACAGTAAAAAACAGAAAAAGTGAAAATATAAGACACTTTAAAGGAAAAATCACTTAAAGAATTTCCCCTCGTTGAGAGTGATCCATGGTCGATCAGTGTTCTTTTTCTTTTAATCATTTTCTCTTGTTGTGCACCCAGAGACAATCTTTGCTGAACAATAACAAAGTCTAAAACACAGAGAAGTTTCACTGTCCTTTGAGGTTCAGGGTTCATTTGGCAAAAAAAAAATTGAGACCTTAATTAGCTGCAGAACAGACAACTCTTCAGATTAATCCAACAACGAGGACGAACGTTGCAAAACTGGTCCTTTAGAAGGCTTTGCACACATAATGCTGGTGTTTACATCCCAACGTTCAGCAAGGGGCTTAGTGAGATTTTATTTAAGTCCATTTTGACACACCACATTGGTTATCAGTACTTTCCTCACAGCTGTTTGGAGATCTGCAGAGTCTTTTTCATACTGCAAAATTAAGCTTGAGGAGCAGCTTGGCCGGTTGAGGAGAAATCCTCTCTGTTGGAATCAGTTCAGTTTGGCACTAATGCGTATCCACTGAAGAGCCTGCCTGGTGTATTGAACAGCATGAGCAATGCTACTGTGAAGAGTCAATGGCCCAGATAAAGTATTCAAGTAATTGAAGAATTCTGTAATGATAAAGACAAAATTAAATGTTTATAAATATATTATATAATAATATATAGTCATAGTTCCGTCAGTGCATTTCATATGGGATCTTATGTGACAGATCAACACAAAGTAACACATAATTGTGAAACAGAAACAGGTTGCATGATTTTAAAAGCCTTTTTAACAATTAATACCTGAGAGTGTCATTCATATTATTTAATATCTCTATAAGCTTTGCTCATAGAGACTGCAATTACGGCTCATTCTTCATTTTTTTTTTTACCTTTATTCTCCTTTGCAAGGTTGTCTGCCACCTCCCAGTACTCATAGCTGTACAGGACACTGTTGGTGATGTTCAGGTGGTTTGCTGCCATCTGGTGGATGCGCTGGGGTATGCTTATGAGCGACGCAGAGCTGCTGCCCCCATTTGAACCCCGTCTGTGGTGTTTTGCAGTGGGTGACAGTGAGGATGGGAGTCCTGTTGTAGCCCTGAGAGTGAAAATACATGCGCAGCAGACCGATGCAAATCAGTATAATTTCAAAGGCCAAAACAGAGGAAGCCAAGACGATTAAACGTGGAAGCCTAGTTATTATCCACTCACTTCTCAGAGTCCATCCAGCCGGGTGGCGTTGTAGGCACTTTGGGAGAACTCTATAATAGGACCAAAACAAAATGCATGCAGCCACACGTACCAACATTTTACTATTCTACCAAGCAGTGATGTTTGTGTCATTAGATATACCTTGAAGTAGTCAAGCAGCACTTTGGAGTACTTTAGTGCATGATCTTTTTTTAAGCGAAACATCTGCCAGTAAAGGAGGGCAAGGCATCTGAAACTGTAAATACAGACAGAGTGCAAAACCGTTCTCAAAATGCTCATTCTTTGTCGCAGTGACAGATGTGGCGTAAACAGAGAGGATGACGAACGCACCACAGCACTGCCAGCTGTTTGTCTTCCTGTCTCGCTCCAGGGCCAGAGTGACCCTTGAGCCTCATTGCGTACCTTAAAACACACAGGGAACAGTCAAGTTTTTTACCTTGAAATCACATTTGTTTTGGCAACGTTCAGTAGATGTAATTTACCGGATCAGCTCCACTGTCTCAGAATACATGGTAAAAGGAGACTTTGCCTCGAGCGGCCCCTCCTCCATTGCCTTCCCACATTCCATGAAGGACAGAGCCGCATCGACGTAGTTAACAGCTTTTCCTAGCTTGTCCACCTGAAAAAGGCAAGTAACAAAAGCAAATGAAGAAAACAACAATCAGCCATGTTCAAGAAGCATTCACTTGTCCTGTTCAGAACAAAAATTGTGAAAACATCCATTAAAAACGTTGCAAATTCAATGTGATTTCTGTATTTGCATGTTTTGTTTAAAATAAGACGTAGATTATCAGAATCTAACTTTAATGGATCTACACTTAAATAATCCAAAGGTAGATGTTTTTCCCACTAACAATAAACAGACTTTTCAAATAAAAGTTCAAAATGCCACAATGATTGTTATGGTGATCCTTTTTGTTACTCTTATTTGCAAGAATTCCTGCAAATTAGAGTAACAATGCCTGATTGAAACAATCATTAAAGTCTTGCATACTTTTCCAGTAAAAAAAATTATAATAATTTTTTAGTATTTATTTAAATTTATTGCATAATATCACAAAATTTGGTATTGCACCAAATTTTAAAAACTCACCATTGCATCAGCACGGTGCTTCATCCGTTTGGCTTCATGTAAGTAGTATTCAGCATGGTGAGAACTATGAAAAAATTGAGCATGCATAATTAAAACCTGATGGTGTTTTGTCACCAGTAAGTTGAACTATCTCAGTTTTATATGTAAAGTGAAAGCAGTGTGGAGGCTGATTTGAAGACTTACATTTCTTGGCTTGGTACGGACCCTCTGTGACCAGCTGGTCCCCAGGTGGACTCGGGTGGTGGCTGATGCTGCTTTGATACTTTTACACACTCCACCTCAGTCTTAGGCTGTATAGAAAATGGCTAAATAAGTCCTAATGTTGCAAGGAGAGGAGTTGTCTAAACAAAAGTTTATGTGCCAAGATGTCACCTTTACATCTGCATCTCTGCTTTTGTCTTTGCTCTTCTGTGCACGGGACTGCTGCTGTTCGGAAGTTGTCTTTGCTTTGGAGGCAGGCCTGGTGGGCTCAGGGCTCTGGGGCAGTGGAGACAAGGGAGACAAGGGAGACACTGGCCTCTTGCTGTCCAAGAACTCCTCCAGGTATCTTCAAGGAAACATATCCACAGATTCCTTTGAAACCCAAAATTATACATGGCAAAAAAAAAAAAAGCAGTAGAAAACTTATTCAAGGTGCAACTGGCAGGTAAGTTTGATATTTGTATTTGTTCTGTGTACTTCTCCCATTTTTAATATCACCTGGGGCAACTTCCCAGATGGCCAATACCAAAAACCATCACTGCCTCTACTACTCTTAACACACAGTATAGGGTGCTATTCCACATATTCAAACCCACCTGGGATGTTGAGAAAACTCAGTTTTACTCTGATCTGACTAAGAAACCTGGTTCCAGTTAAAGCAGAGTTCAATGGACTCCCCACATTAATGGTTGTGATGGACGGAAATGACTCTCTCCTGCCATGCCTCCGATAACCAGCTGACATATAGATGGTTCAACGGCATGTAACGTAAACTAGAAGTGCCTTGAAGTGCTTTTAATGGCATAAGGTGTTATTACCCATTGTGCACTGTCTCAGTAATGACGTTCTCAGCTGGTAATGATGAAGGTTCTTTCTGCCCTGGTGTCTCGTTTAGATAAAGAAGACTCCTCTTGGTTTCTCTTTGAGCTATGCCATTCTCTGGCTGGTGACAAAACAACAAAGAACAAGCAGACATAAAACATTTCTGTGTCATATTAATGTGTAAGAAATACTCTTGGTTTATTGTCTCAAGATAAAAGCGAAACATCTGTTTTCTACCTTGCGTTTCCTTTTGCCATCTGTAATGGAAGTCTCAGGGTCATAGACGTGTTTCATAGTCTCTTTAGATTTTTCCTTCATCAATGAAGATGATTTGGAAGGGGATAGTTTTTTACCAGTGGAATCTGTAGGACTGTCCGGGACTCTCTTGAGAAGACAGAGGTCTATCTGCACCACCAGATTTCTTAGCCCCCGTTGGGCAGTAGAAGGAGTTTTTTCCCCTCGTCCAAATGGGACTAGTGTGTAGAGCCTTTGCTTTGCCTCACCTTGCTGTTTCCTCTCACATGGATTATCTGAGCTGGGTCGTCTGGGGTGTACTGTCTTAGGTCTGGTAGTGTCAGGTCTGCTTGAAACTTGGTTCCCTGTCTTGGTGACTCTCCTGTCAGAAGTGGACTCGGCTGAAACCTTGGTGATAGAGCCAAGACATTCAGATTCAGAGTCTGAGTTTGAGGAGGTTGTAGAAGATGATGATGATGATGATGAGGAGGAGGAGTTGAAGGATGGTCTCTGGGGTGGTGGTGAGTGTGTGGTCAATAGGGGTGATTGGTCTCTGATTACTTCTCTCTTCTCCTCACATCTTCTTCCCTTTTTTGTCCTGCCTTGATAGTCTAAAGTCTCTCGAAGGCGGTGTTGTTTGTCGTTAGAAGGCACTTGTCTGACCGCTTTCCATTCTTCCTTTGCCTGCTCCCCCTTCCTCCTATTTTCTCCTCTTCCTGTGTTCTTTCTCCCACCTTGCTGTTCTGTTGCTCTTTCCTCCTCTTCCTCCTCTTCTTCTGGCGAACTTTGGGTCCAGGGACGTCTTAGTAACTGCTCCTCCGCCAGCCTTCTGTCTTCCTTTCGTTCTAGCTTCCCAAGTTGTTGTTCATGATGATGTCTTTCCTCCTTGCTTTCATGTATTCTCCTCTCTGCTTGGGTCAGATGAGATTTTCTCTGTACTACTTCCTGTTCCTTAGACTGAGGTTTCCTTTGTGAAGTTTTGGCATGGTTTGGATGTGTGGAGTTTGAGTTTGTAGCCTCCCACAGCTTTGTCCAGTGTATAAGGTTAGAGAAGGGTCCAGAGGTTGACCCAGTAACAGAATTTCTAGTAGCTTTACTGGCAGATGTGGAATGAGTACTGGGAGCTGTGTTGGTTTCACAGCCAGTGGGGACTACGTGCTTTGTTCTTTTGGGGCTTTGTTGTGAAGGTTGTTGAAATGGTGGCTGTGGCTTGGGTTTGGATTGGTTGCCTTGAATTTGATCAAAATGTGTTGGAGTTTTAGTTTTGGGGGCGTTTGAAAGCTGTTTAGTTCTTGGATATGAAGTAGGCTTGTGTGAAGATTTTTGATTGGGATTTAGTTGGGAATTTAAGCCTCCAAAATCTTTCAACTTGCTTTGGCTTTGGACTTGGTCTTGTGTGTGATGACTCTTAGGCTTGAGCTGATAAGAAGGAAGGAGGTGAATGTTACTCGGAGGCTTACTCTTTAAACTGGTGCCAAGCAATGGTGCAATCCATGGTCTTATTTTAGTCCTGTGGGGGGTAGATGTTAGAATAGAATGTGACTGGTTCTGGTTCTGACCACCATGGTAGTGAAAACCCCTTGATGAAGTGGGTAAGGTGGGACTAGGACTTCTTGGGAGATGTTTAGGTATAGGGCTTGGGCTTCGACTGGTCCTTGGGGTTCCACAAGGACTGGGGCAAACACTTAGAACTGGACTAGGAGGTGGGCTATGTCGTGGACTAGGGGTAGGACTTGGACAGGTGCTGGGGAATGGGCTGGGACTTGGGCAGTAGCTGTAACCAGGGCTGGGAACTGGGCTGTTATCGTTGCTGTAACTGAACTGTGGACTTGGAATGGGGGTTTGGCTTGGGCTATACTCCTGATTGCTGTCCCATGACCTGGCTGGTGAGGGGGCTCTCTGACTTAAGGGAGAGGCCTCGGGTTCTGCAATAGCCTGAGGCAAATCTTGGTCAGTCCTGGCAGATTTTTTCTTTGATCTTTTCAGCCATTTATCTAACTGCCACTGGGTAGTGGGATGATGATCAATCTTAAGAAAACCAAAAAGAGAGAGACAAAAGAACACATGATTGCTTTATAGAAATCTTTTATAACAATGAGGTTGGTGCACAAAGCAATGTTGAATCAAGAACCAAAGGTCCTGATTTGGACATTTCTTGCTAAAACGAAACACATTCAAAACTCAGGCCAAATCCATACGAACCCAGATATTTTGCAAGGCATAGGTTTTCAACAACCTTTGCAGATCAAATTAAAATTTTTGGTGACAAAAACTGATATTTAAATGATATTTAAAACTAACAAAACTAACAAAACAAACAAACAAACAAAAAAAAAATCAAAAAATGATTTTCAAAGTGGATATTTAAAAAATATCCATTGGTGGTGCTTTGCACTGGGTATCTGTACAACAACAAAGAGCCATATTTTACACATGGACCTTATTACTTTCTCTTCTTGAAACCACAATAGCAGTGAAACCTGTTTTTAGGGTTTTATCAGATTCACTTTGTCTTGTTATGCTTCAAACATGCATAAATGAAAGGAAATAATAAGAGAAAAGGGTAATAATTGGCGAAACAATACACTGCTGTTTTGGTGATATCTTTAGCCTAGCAGCAAAGCTGAGAATCTTTAGAATTTTGATTTAGTTAATGTTGACTTTACTGCCATCTGCTGATAGAGCAGAAATGTTACCTCTGTTTAATTTTAGAAATGGTTTACTACGCAGAATCAACCTTTTTGAGCTGCATATCATGCCATAATGTTATTCCCTCATCAAAAACAAAGTGTTGCTTTGAACCATTTGTGCATGTTTGAGAAATTTTTTAGGTGGGAGTCATGGCAGTCATTCAGGGGTGCCTATATGCTTGCTCATACAATGGCGCCACCTATTTACACAAAACTCCATCTTTCATCTAAAATTCCCAGTTGAGCTCCTGCCCCACAAAGCACCCCTCTCCCACCCAGCTCCTTCAGACTAGCGGCAGCAGCAATCCACTGAGTGGAACTGCGTGTCTGATGAGCTTATCACTACAAACTACTTCTCAGTGTAACACTCCTAAGAACAGTTGTAAGCGGCATCACTGAGAAGCATTGTTGTGATGACGTCCTAAAGGGGGAGTGTCAGAAAGGTTAGGAGATTCTTAAAGACACAGAAGCCAATTTCAAGGACTTAGATATACCCATGATGTGAATGAAGTAAAATTTCTTTTAACTTATTTTATATAAAGCATTTTCACAATAACTGAATGCAACATTTTTATTTGACTAGGGTATGAAATGGCATAAGGTGCCTAGAAAACCATTTAATCTAACATAAAATTAGATGTTAGAAAATTATTTATTTACAAAATAAATTGGAGGAAAAATATCTGTTCAGAAACGTATCCATAGTACCATAGCAGGGTCTTCAACGGCTTGTAGAACCACATTTAGCAACAACATGTTCCTATATTTTCTTTTGATGTGTATTACATACACACTTAATAAATTTCCTTGACAAATTAGCACATTATGTATGTGGAAAAAACAATACATTTAAGGTAACATCAAACTTCACAGATTTTGTACTTCAAATTACATTTTAGTGGCACATGTGTGTAAATGTGCATTTAAATTCTTTGATTTTTTCATGCACTTCTGTGATATTTATTGAAATATATTGAAATAATATTCGTAGTAAACCAATGTGACTGTCACACAACTTTGAAAAAGTTGAAAAACATGTCTCAAGAAAAAAAATATAGCGAATAGCAATTTTCCAGAATTAAAGAGAAACGTCTTGAACTATAATTAACAAATCCCAAGTATAATGTTTGTATAAAAAACATAAAACAGAAAATGTACTTCGTATCAGTACGTAGTAGTATCAGTATATTACATGCACTCACAGATGCAGTGCACTCACTCTGTGCTTACAGAATAACTACACTCCTGTTTAGTCATGTCAGTAAATTCCTTAATCTTACGTGTAAAACAGTTTTGAAAAGCATAAAACCTCTGAGGTAAACAAAAGTTTTTACTCTAATTAAAGAAACCAAAGAGTACTCACAGCCTGAGAGCAAGCTTCTTTTACTTTTACGCGTTCACTTTTTCGGCCTAACCAGAAGAGCTAAATTAAACCTCGACTCCTTAAGTCAAACAGTGACCCCCACACCCTCCACCTCTACCTCCACCTCCTCCCCTCATACCTTGCTCTCTTTTCAGAGAAGACACTGCAGCTCTTGTACCGTCTCGACTGCCCTCCCTTTTTTTTCCTGCTACCTGAAACTCTGGGTTTGCTGCTTCCATAACTGCTGCCCCCATTTTTTTTTTCTGAAGGAGACACTCAAACACTCCGTCTAAATGAAAACCACATGGTGCACCCCCTCCACCCCACCTCACCCCAACAAACACCCTCCCTCACACTCTGTAGGGGCCTAGAGTAGCATGTTCAGTAATACAGTCTGCAATGTCACACAGGGCCCTCCATTCATAACAGAGAAGCAGGTTTGCCCCTTCACTGCATACATAGCACACATGTCAACCACCACAATGCCCTGCACCTCCAAACGCTCTGCATATAATCTCTTAGGTCCATAAAACTTATCTGCAATACATTCTTCCATGCACTTTGTTTAACACATGTCAGCATAAACTCGGTTCTCGATGACTTTCACCCCCTATGGCTTTCCTCCAAGACTCACCGTTGACATGACAGTGAGGGGCTAATTTCCAAAGTTGCCCCTCAACCCCCCAGTTACAGGCATTCCTCATTGCTCCGTCCCTCCCCACACCTGCTGTGGACCGCATCGAGCCCCCCCATCCCTCACCTCACCCCATCTGTGGAGGCTTCATCTAAAGGCACATAAACTCAGGAGGAGATCTACATGAACTATTAAATAAATGAGCTGAATCAAATCGGGTGGCAGCTGTATTTCTTACCTCCTTGTTGCTGCACAGTGGCCGCGTGCTTGCAGGCGACGGGGGATCTGGGTGAAGTTCTGGACTCGGGCTGCGGGAACGAAGGCTGCTGCTGCCCGACTCTGCAGAGGAGTCTGAGTCCGAGGAGTCTGAGCTGGAATGTCTCACCCTCCTGCCATGTGTGTGCGCTCGCTGCGCCGACAGGCTGTCAGTCAAACCGGGTACAAACATCAGAGACGGCTCAACGGAGGCACCGAGCCAAGTGGAGCGGTGTTACACATGCAGTAAAACTGATTCCTAAAACCAAAATACCAATAGAGATCATTGAAAGAGAAATCAGTGGGAGTACCTGTGTCTGTCCCAGGAAGCTGACTCATGAATGGCCTTTGGGGACACAAAAACAGAAATTGATCATCCACTGCAGCAGCATAAAAAAAAAAAAAAAAACCTAGCAGAAGAATGGCAACTATCAGGGATAAAAACATTTATTTATACGTGATTGAAGACTGAAAAGGCTGAGATTGACCTACCCTCTGAGTGTCATCTTCATCACTACTTATCTTCAGGTCATCAGCAAGCATTCTGCGAATGTACATTCAGAAACCTGAGCTGTTTAGCTTTTAAAGCTCCATAAAATACTGCAGTGAACTCATGTAAGAAAATGTTCCTTATAAAAAATACAAATAAGAAAATATATAATAAAAGCCAAAGGGACATAAACTGGGATGACTTTACTTGTATGAAACAGCCTAACTGATGTTGCCCTCCACCTTTATTGTCACATCTTTGCTTTATCTCAGGATCAGATTCCTGTATGTTCTTTTATGCTTTCTTATCAGGCATAAGGTGAAAAATCTGAGGTCTAATATAAGAATGAAAGAATGTGGATCTTTGACTACTGAACCTTTTCTGTGTTTATTTGGCCATATTCTTTGCATCATTATCCTGTTGAAATACCAACTGATAACTCATTTATAGTTTTCTGGCAGAAATCAACACTTTTCTTAACCAATTCCCTGTTAATTTAAAGAGTCGGTGGTGCCATGCACTCTAACAAGATTTAATAATGTTTCCAGAGTCTTTGGAAGACAAACAGAGTCACAGCATCACAGATTATCCCAAAACGGAGGGTGAGCTGATTCTTCATACAGTGACCATGTGTTTCATGACACCAAAGTCACTTTGTTGGTCTCTTCTGAAATCAAATATTTCCATTATTATTTAAACTGGTTGACAACTTGAGCAACAGGGTTCCTACATATGTTTCAGGAAGAATTCCCAGAAACAAAATTCAAGGGTTCTGATATTGTAAAATGAATTTATAATCATTTTAGTATATAAAATACAATGACTTTATGACTGATATTTCAGCAGTTGGCAGTTTTAAATAAGGAAGGAAGAAAAGAAGAAAAAAGACAAAAAGAAACAAGAAGAAAAATGTATTTTGTACATGTATAAAATTTAAAATGTATATTTTGTACAAATATTTTATGTATTTTTTTCTCAAAGTAATCCCTAAATACAAAAAGCTAAATGTAAGCTCTATACCTTTTCAAAGTGCATAGAAAATAACGCTCAAGAAGCAATTTTTAAATTTCAATTACAAACGATAGATCTGTTCAACACCAGCGGACAATGGCATGCCAATAAATGTGGAAGTTGCTCTCTACCACAAGATTTTAGCTAATATTTTTCAATTGTGGTTTTATCATTCATTACAGACTAAGCAGAGCATCTCGTAATGATCCCTTGAACTTAAATAAGTCTTAAATAAGCAAATAATATCAATGTCTGACAGCTTAGGGGGAAAAAAAATCTGTTTCATAACAAAGCTTGTAAAATAATGTGAGGCATGCAGTTGGCTCCCACCCCTTGAACACGTGTTTCAGATTAAAAGCAGGATGTAAAAAGTTAACAAACAGGAGCACATCGGTCTTCACTGACAACCTTCAGGAATGTAAAGTAACCCTTGATCCAAACTGCTGCCTGAAACACGGTTTGCCTGCTTAACGTAATGGATCCAGTTTCACATGTGTTCTTCCCTCTTGATCAATTTGCCTGGTAGTTGTTCGAATGATAAAGATCATAAATTTGTTTTAAAGAGGTTACACAGACAAACAAATCAAATGAGTGGCCATTCCTGCATGTGCCACAGCAGCAGTTTACGGGACGTGACCCGAGCCGGATCACGTTTCTTCAAGCCAGACTTACGATTTGTGAGGGGCCACGTGAGGATGACGAGCCATTCGCTGTTGAGTGTCCCCTCGGCCTGTCAACAAAGAGAGAAAGCATTGACAGAGAACCACACAAAGATGCAAATTTGTCAGTCAGTAAATTCATACTTTGCCTTTGTTGGGTGGATGGATGCCTTGCATCCTGGGGAAAAAAGGAAAAATAAAAAATATAATATTCATCTCTAAAAAAAAATATCTTTATTAATACAATAGAACCTCTGCTTATCTGCAGATATACTCTGAGAACATCACAGAACCCCCTCGAGGTAGAGTAAACATGAGGTGCGGACTTGTGGGATTTAAATTTTGTTTTTCAAACTGGAAGAGTTGCTCATTTGTTAACACAGTGTTACTAAATATAGAGGATTCGAGTAAATTGTTTATTTCATATCTGTAGTTAGGTGGCAACTTCCCTACACTCCAGACGGCTTTCTATTCTGTAAAGCTGAAGTCAGAGGCAGGGCCGGCCCAAGCCTCCATGGGGGCCCTAAGCGAAATTTGGTTTTGGGGGCCCTCTAGTTCTGCTAACAATGTGGACTGGCTGCAGTCAGCAGTCCGATCATAAGATCATTCACACACTTGCTTATTGCATCTCTGGCAGTACTGTTTACATTATATACATGTACATAATAGGATACATTTATTGGTCAACTGATTTATCGACCAGTTGATTTCTGATGCTGATTTCCTTAATTTTGGGGGATCGTGATCTGCTGATACTTACATGTGAAGCCCATCTTATCCTCTAAACTTATCTTTGTTAGCAAATGTTTAAAAATCAGCGGTTGCTTAGTTTGCTTTGCCTTGGGCCGGCCCTGGTCAGAGGCTTACATGGTGTGATCACGATCAATAATATCAGATCAACGGTGGACATTTAACCATCCATGTTATCAGAAATAGTAGACCTGATTTAAACTGGTTAGTCTCTTGAGCATTGCCCATAAGTTTGATGTTAGTCTGTTTCTTTCAAAAAACTGTTTAAATGTTTGCTTGAGATCATTGTCTCTCTAAGTCCGACCATCTGACAGAAAGTGTCACCCCTAAGTGGAAGGAAATTGGTTGGTGTTCAAATAAATCCCATGAACCAGCCAGGCTGAAGCCTTTCATAAACAGGAAGCTGATAAAGACCCAAACAGATCCAAGATGTAATAATATAACCAAGTTTCCTCTAAGCTCATTATAACAATGAGCTTAAAATGTTTTCATTCCCTCCCCCGTCTAAAAAAATATATTTTAACAAACCAAATCTCATAAACCCACATGTAGTTCCCTTTTAATTAGACAAACAGAGAAACACATAAACACACCTTAGGGTTGTAGAGGATTCGCTGGGTCTGGTCCCCCCCCAAGGCTTGCTGGGAAGGCCAGGACTGAGTCATGTCCTGCTCACGAAAATAGGAGTGAGGTTAAAGGTGACTGGGGAATCATAACAAAGGAAAGCACACTGAACTTAGGGACAACTTTCTCCTCCCTTTCACATGCACACGCAGCAGAGATCGACATCTCACTCTCATTCATGGCCCTGCTCCTCCCCTGATGATTCTTGATGGAGACAAGTGTTCACTTTAGGATTGAGTTCAGGTTGAAAGATGTGAATTACATGCTTGAAGTGGTTGTGATCAGTGACTATGCAAAAAAAGAAAAAAGGAAGCCCATCATGCTGCGAGCACCTGTTCATGTAGCTCAGTTTCTGGAAACATAAACCAGTCACAACCTGATGGGTAAAATCAGTTTCTTATAAGCATAAAAGAAGGAAAAATCTGTCTATATTTATCAAGAAGAATGAAGGTATTGCAGGACAATAGCATAAGTGGACTTTTAAAAGTATTCACTCCCAAACCTGTGAGCCACCATGCAAAAATCATGCAAAGCATTTCAGTTAGAAATTATCAGCTTCCAGCGCAACATTTAGAGATTCAAGACTCTTGCAAGCCACTTACAGCTGCAGACAGTTGGACAAAAATAAAGGAAGAAAATTAACTCTGCAGATTTGAACTATTTTGGAGAGTGAGAGGGGGAACTCACTCTAAAAATCATCCCCCCTGCAGCGGTGCATTGAGACAGGAAACACAGCTGGTATCTGCGCACAGTATTTTTTGTGAAGAGGTGTATCAACCGTTATAACCACATAAAAGTGGTTTATTTGTGACAGAGCTCACTCACAAAACAAGGAAAACAATGCTTATTGGTTGTGGCATTTTGAATGCAAACACATGGCTTCAATCAGAAGAATTACTTGTCTTTAATCGCAGCACACACACTTATATAAATTTATATATCCATATATAGACATATATAGCGGAATTTGCTACCACACAAAACATCAGCGACTATTTTTGTGGTACTCACTCATTTTTAAAATTTTTTATTTTAACCATTTTAGTTATTTTTCTTTTGATTTTTGGGACTTTGGTTTTGGTTTGTTTTATTTGGGAATTTTTCACTCTGCTTTCCATGTTCAGTTCATTCATTAGTTTTAAGATTCCTTCTGTTTTGTTCCTGCAATTTATAAGCATTTTTTGTACAGCACCTTGAACTGCCTTGTTGCTGAAATGTGCTACACAAATAAACTAATAAACTTGATTGATCAATTGATTGATTTATTTTCTGCTCCACACTGCAGTTTCTACAATTATTCTCTGTAGATACTCCTGTTTTACTTTGAAAACCTCTGTTGCTTCTGTCTGTTTGGTTTTTTTCACTTCACCATTACATTGCATGTTTTCCTATGAAACAATCTGTTCAATTAAATTAGAAGGGCATACAAACAGGCTCAGTTTGGGGATTTTTCCCAAGCAATCAAAACATTTCTTCAACTCCAAGGGGAGTTTGAAGTGAGGGCATTTGAGGCCTGAAATATCCTCAGTATTTGGTGAACCTGGCCAATTTCTCAGTCTCTTCTCCCCCTCTCCACTCATAACAATGCACCCCTGAGGGGGAGTGTTTCCTCTCTGTGCTCATCCTTTTCACTTCATTATCTCCCCTTTCTCAGTCACCAAGGACACAGTGCCAACCCTCGCCTCTTTCCTCCTCCAACAACAACAAGGTATCCCAGGAGGAACATCGTGTGTTGCCGTCTTCCTGCTCTTTCCCACCCCATTCCCTCCGTTTACAGTGGTATCTTTGCCATTTATTCTCTTAAGTTCATTCAAGCAGAGGGAGAGAGAAACCTACAGGTGCACCTCAATAAACTGAACTGTCAACAAGAAGGTATTTTATTTGTTCAGTCCAGAAGGTGAAGCTAACATTATATGTATTTATAACACTAAAGGTAATGCTTCTAAAGCAAGTAAAAACATTGTTATTAGGGCTAGTGGAAAAAATAAAATTCAGTTTGTCATTTGAAAATTATATAAAACCCAGAAATTCAGAAATTTTATGGTCTGTAAAATCAAGGCGAAGCCTGCTGGCTTGAAAGTTGTCCTTCAGGCAGTTACTGAAACCTGCCACAATGATCCATATCAATGGAGAGTTGGGGAAGATTCAGAAATCACGGACTGAAGCTGGACTCAGGGTTTTATGAGCCACAACAGAAAGACGTACCCAAGATATGGGCTACAAATGTCGCACTCGTGGCATTAAGCCACTCTTGAACTAAAAACCAGGGATGCAGTCTGCCTGGGCCACGAGGAAAAAGAACAGGACCTTTGTCGTTGTTTCAGGTGAAAATAAATCTAGCATTTAATTTATGACTCCAGGTTCAGGGTCGGAGAGGCTCAGAATCAATTGGACAAATTGTAAATTAACAAAATTTTGAATGATATTCTAGTTTATCGTGATGTACCTCTATTTGTGCAAAGAAACCTACGGCAGTTTTAATTTAAGTTTAAAAGAAATAAATGAGACTCATTTAATTGATCCTCTACAGAGAATAGTCACTTTTTATTTTATTGAACTGAATTTTGAATTGAAATTAATTTATTGTTGTTTGTCACTATGCATATTTACAATAAGATTGAAGATCACACCACATCTGTAAAATGAATGAGTAGAAACATTACCTTCTCAGATCTCAGCTAAAGGAAAATTCAGTAGATTAACTGATGCATAAAATCATGCTAAGTTGCTGCTTGGGTTTCGTCCTCTAAGCAGCTGGATCGTCCGTTGAGTCAATTTTCAAATGACTGAACGTTTGCGACATTAAAAACGAATGCAAGTGAGGGAACTCGCAAAGCGCAAAATCAACTTCAAATAAGACCTGATTCATTTAGAGACAAAACTGCTGTCATTATAAAACAAATTGTTCATATTATACGTTATTTATTTGCTCCTTACCTCGAGAATATCTTTGGCACAGCACTTGTGTTGGCTTCTTTTTCCCTGCACAAACCAAAGAATGGAGAACTTTTTTTAAAGGAGCAGTGTACCTTAAAAAAAATTAAAGACAGACACTGACAGTGACAGGTAGCCTTGTGAACCACAGAGTAACTTTAGATGCAAATTTCAAATGCAGAACACATTAACGCATGACATGCTGATCAACAAACAGAGAGTATATCAGACACAATAGATAGAAAAGCTGATCAGTTATTATCAATCGTTGCTCACCATCTGATCTTGAAAAAGCTATCACCCAGACAGTCATAAAAACCCTTTACCTTCGCGCCTTTTTTATCTGCTGCATTCAAAACCCACTGTAACACTTTACTGTAAGTCTAGCAGCTTCACGCACACACACACACTCCCACGTGCACACACACAGTAACTCTGAGTCTCTCTGAACCTCGTCGATGACTCATATCTTAGTAATCACAGCTGCAGGATGATCAGCCGGATACCGACACTGAGCAAAGCTACTTTCGTTTTCAACATCCAACATGGTAAAATCCCTTTCTGAGCAACTGAACTCACAGGTGAGGGTCAGAGAAAAACGCAAGAACCATACAGCACAAACATGTTACTGTAATCACTGCCAATCTGTGTTACTACAGCAGGTTTACGCTAATCAACAAATAATGCTTTCCCCCTTTTCTTGTAGAAATTTTGAGTCTTTTTATTTTGACATGATCCACATCGAGAGCGTCATGAAGCTCTTTGGAGTCTTTGAACTTGAAAAAGCCTGATACAAATAGTTATTTAATATTTACCATCTACTGTCATACATGCAGCAGGTAGCTGAGTGTTTGACTGCTCAATGTTTTTGACTAGAATATATTGTTCACAACTATTTAACATTTTCACATTCTGTCACTTTTATGGTTTGTTTTTTTTATTTAAATTTTGTGCGACCAACACAAAGTGGGATGTTGCATTCATCTCAGCGCAACCATTTGCTTTCAAGTCACCTAGTTAGTAAATGGTGTCCACCTGTTTGTGGTTTAATGTCAGCATAAATCAGGCTGTTTAGTGAAGACAGTGAAGACTTGTTAAAGAAGATTAGTGGACAAACAGCACCGTCAGGATCAAAAAAACCACATAAATCCAAAAACACATAAATCCACGTCTCAAACGTGAGAATGTGTCACTTTTCCAACAATTAGTTGTGTGCTCTATAAATCTGGGCTTTCTGAATGAGCGCCACAAAGTAAGCCAGTAGTCATTAGCAGAAAACGTGTGGAAGAAAGTGCTACAAATGTATAAGATAAAAAGGTAGCCTTATGGCTTATGTAAAAATTCTGCGTGCAGAAAACTTAATACTACTACAAAAGGACAACCCCACTGGTGAAACACGGCGGTGGTCACATCATGCTGTGGGAATGCATTTCTTGGTGTTCCTGTAAAGCACCAACACTCTGAGATTGAAAACAAATGGTGCCGTAGTTTCAACATTTTTATTTGTAAAGAATGGAAAGTGATATATAATTTTCCCTAGACTCAGTTCTGCACTATGTCGCTCTCTCATCTTAACTTCCAATAAAATACACTGTGGTTAAGCTTTAAGAGTTATAGAAGCGTGTGCAATTTACTTTATCTAACTATCCAAATTTTGGAGCATTTTTTGGGCCTTAGGCACTAATTATAACACATAATTACAGACAGTCCAGATTTCAGCTTCCTGTGGTTCTGCACATTAAATAAAATTTTGTCCCTCTTCACATTTCTTTTAGTTTTAGCCTCATTAACACACGAAACATTCACTGGCACAAGTGCTGCAGGCTACAACTCTGGTGCAATACCCAAGTGCGTTAACCTCCATACCCCCAGGACCCAAACAAACCACAACCCATCATAACACCTGCAACAATACAGACAACACCAACTGTTGCATTCTTAAAGTATTTCCAATTACTAAAGTTATGCTTATTAATTGCAGCATCACAATCTCAGATTTACAATAATACATCTATTAAAGCAGAAAATGTTAAACCTTACAAGCTAATGGCGTATATTAGATGAAAAAGTTTATTAAGTCATCTGTCCTGCATCTGTCCACTAAATTTAAACGTACTCAAATTTCAAGGATTCGGATGAAGCTGGTTCCGCCCATTTAAAGTCCAACCACTGAAGCATACTCCACATTTAAGAAGTTCACACAGACCATATTTAATGTGACTTCATTCCGCGCTCTCACCTGAGAATATGCG
The DNA here is from genome assembly GCA_903066815.1 of Brachyrhaphis roseni. NCBI lineage: Eukaryota > Metazoa > Chordata > Actinopteri > Cyprinodontiformes > Poeciliidae > Brachyrhaphis > Brachyrhaphis roseni. Next base: position 43,862 of record CAEFZY010001669.1, read on the forward strand.
TATCGGAGCAAAAGGCAGACAATGGAAAGTTTCCCTTTGCCACCGAGGACAGTAGGCATGGTTCCTGGATGTTCAGTGTCCTCCTCCGGTGTCCATATCAGTGAGGACGCGCGTCAGTGACCTGACTTCGCAAGCCGAGCCTCTCTCTCTCTCTCTCTCTCCGTGTCCGTGGGCGCTCCTTCCCCTCCATGTGACTGACGGACACAGACTGGGGATGTAGGCGGGTCAGGAACGTCACAGATGACGGAGCATTACGCGAGGGGATCACGACTCTCTGGCTGTAGTCATCGCCAGTGCTTAATTGTCAGTGAACGGTGAGGGTATCACTGCAGGAATACCTATGATATAAAGATGATTTATTAGGTGTACAGTTTCAACCTTGAGGTCTACTGAGATGATGTCTTTTAGGGTTATGACAACAGAAAGGTTTTACAACAGAAAGTTGTAAAAACAAACAAACAAACAAAAAAAAACATTCCCCAAGTTGAGATTTACTGATTAGCCGTTTGTCAATGATAAAATATAAAAAACTATTATGTTTCTGTCCTGACACTGACACACATAAATATTTGTTTTACATTTCAAAGTAAGCAAAGCAGTGTCCTGCAAAATCAAGCCTTTTCCCATTTTATCACAACATATTGGGATTTTATGTGATAAACCAACATAAAGTAGCAAACTTGCTCATGCTGTGTTAGATGTTCAGAGCTCTGGATGATTGATTTGAACTTCTCCATAACTTTCTCCCCAACCTGCCTGCTGTGTTGCTTTCATCTTTATGGTTCTCTAATAAACCTCTAGTCCCTTAAAGCTGAACTTATACTGAGATTAAACTGCACACATGCAGGCTACTTAAAGAACATGTTCTTGAATTTCCCCCTGGGGATCAATAAAGTATCTATCTATCTATCTATCTATCTATCTATCTATCTATCTATCTATCTATCTAT
>CAEFZY010001674.1:0-63153 GCA_903066815.1 Brachyrhaphis roseni
TAAATTAACACCAATTCTGATAAGGACCAAATAGACTCGGCATAGTGTTGATTTAACTCTGCAGAATTTACTGTGTAGGATTCTGTAGTTTGAGTTGTTTTTAAATGGCGTGTTTAGTGGAAGTGGTGTGGTGTTTAGTTTTCTCCAGCAGAGGGAGGGTTGCTGAGGATGAATTGGCCTGAGGGGTGGAGCGGTGGAGCAGTGGGAGGGCTGAGGACGCGCAGCAGGGAGCAGCAGTACAGGTTGGACTCGCTCAGCATGGCTTCACTTGGGAATTCAGCTCGAATAAGAATGTCCTCATACCAGACCTCTAATCGTAAGTTTTACCTTACAAACAGTCTCTACTTTGTAAAACAATAACTTCTACATCTCATAAATCGACCAACATTAAACTGTGGTGTCTGTTAAATCTTCTTCTTGACATGTTTTCACTTTTGTTTTGAAGGACTATTTTTACAGGTTAGTCGCAGGTTCTGACTTGTTTTTAAGAGTTTTAGGGTATTTCCAGAAACTTAGCGGCGCGGTCTGGTGGATTTCCTGTTAGGATTTGAAATCTTGTTAATGATTAGAGCAACATAAACCTTCAGCTTGTCTGTAAAGCCACTCATAAAATGGCTCTCTCATCTTTCCTGACTGTAAAAACACAAAGTCTTACCACGTTTTATGGTCTTTTAAAAGTAACTTTTCAGAAAAATATAGAGGCTTGTTATGGGTAAATACTTCCTGAATGTTGGTTAAAAATGACTAGTCCACTGGCAGATTATTTAACTTATAACAAGACATTTTCCCGTGTTATAAGGGAAATAATCTGCCGGTCGAACTAAAACGTTTTTCGGCAATATTAAGGAATTATTGACTTAAAAACAAGCTCATATTTCTTGCTGAAAAGTCACTTTTAAGTTAGGTTTGTCTTAATTCTAGTGTATTAACATATTTGCAATAGAATCTAGATGTAAAATACTTGGTATGATTTTATGTTTTTTACAGTGCTGCAATAAGTTGCCATCTCTGACGTACACTGCAAACACACAAAATCTTACCAAGTGTTTCAGATCTAGTTTCTAATGTAAATGTGTTAATACACTAAAGTTATGTCAAAGGAAACTTACAAACAACTTTTTTTAAGTCAATAATTTAATATTGATTTTAAAAAGTTGTCACTCTACTGGTAGATTTTTTCACTTATAAGATGGGAAAATGTATTATTATAAGTTAAATAATCTGCTAGTAGTATTAGTAGTATTTTTGTTATAGTTTTAGTGACTTATTTACTTAAAAGGAGCTAAAAAGTGACTTGTACTTTATACTTAATTCATGTGTATTAAGATATTTGACCTAGAAAGTGGACAAAAAAAATACTTTGGTATGATTTTGTGTTTTTGCAGTGTAATTCACTCTGATTTGTTTTGTCTTTTAGTTCCTCATAGTGTTTTGTAATGAAGTGAGGACCGGCACAGAAACCTAAACACCATCAGCCAAAGCCTAAAAAACAAAACTCCTATGGATGATCAACAGGAATCCTTCATCTCAGACGAGCCAAGTCCTTTGAGAGACGATTTAGTGAATGATTATGAATCCATTCATTGTGCTGCGGTTCTTCAACCTCATTATGAGACTAAGCTGCCTTGGGTCGCAGGAAATCCCAACCAGCAGATCCGGGACAACGCTCCACCACCACCTCCACCGAGACATCGGCTTCTGAGTGTCCCCATTGCGGCGCGGCGTGAGCCGCCTCCTCTGCCTCCTCGCAACCCGCCTCCTGTAGCTCCAAGAAGAAATCGGTTTAACTTCAATAATGACCAGAGTTCTCCTAAACTGATGCGATCCAACACAGAAGTACACAGTTACGTGAGTGTCCCTAATGAATGCACTGTTGCAGTATGCAACTTTTATTTTAAAAATGTTTTTTTACAAATTTGATAAAACTGTCACCATGTTGTGACTGTTTTTTTATGAGCAAAGCTTGAAGTACTTTTACTATGCTGTACTTTTTACTTGAGTAATTTTGTTATGAAGTATCTCTACTCTTACTTGAGTAAAATTGCTGTATTTTCTACCCACTGAATGAATTATAAACATGTTTTAACCACAAACACAGACTCACACCTGCAGTTTTTGTTAAAGTTTCATAAGTTTTTTATTGAAAGAAACTGATTTGGAAGCAAAAATATTTTTGCTTGATTTTGTTATTTATATAAATTATTGTAATTTTCATCCTTTAAAATACCAAAATTTCCACTTAACTTTATATTTTGGTCTGTCTGATTAAGTAATTTTTAAATATTAAATGATCGATAATTTGATCAGTTACTCAGTAATTGAGTAAACTTTTTACCAAATACATTTTTGCTCTTACTTGAGTAACTTCTTGGATGCTACTTTTTGCTTTTACTTGAGTAAAAACATGTTGAAATGATGCTACTCTTAATTGAGTTAAATTTGTGGGTACTTTACCCTGAGCTTCTGCTGTCTGAAGAAATTCACCACTCCCACTTATAATATAAAAGTTATAAAGTTTATAATATAAAAGTTACGTACTGCAGCTTTAAATGTGCTTGAAAAAAATCCAGAATTGAATGTGGAGACAGAAAGGGGGAGAGAAAAAATAACTAAATGTTCTTCACATTTAGGATCCCTGGGCTATCAGGCTGATAGACTCTCCAGAAGGCAGCACAAACAATCTGGCTTCTTTCAGCAATGCAACATCTCAGTAAGACATTAAAGACGCTCGTCATCAGTGCAGCTTTTGTGGTTTCCTGCTCTTCTTCGCACCTCAAAAACACAAAATCTTACCGGATGTTTTTGTCTGGTTTTTAGTGCAGATATCACAATACATTTCAATTACGACAAAACTAACTTAAAAGTAACCTTTCAGCAACATATAGGAGCTTGTTTTATGTTAATAATTCCTTAATATTGATGTAAAAGTACATATTATTTCACATTTTGTTATAAGTTCATTGGAAAAAACCAAAATCTTACCAAATCTTGCTGTAGTTTATAGTGCAGATATCTTAGTACACTTGAAATAAAACAAATTAACTTACAAGTAGCTGTTCAGCAAGATATATGATATTTTTTTTAAGTAAATACTTCTCTAATGTTGATGAAAAAATACTAGTAAACTATTTCACTTAAAACAAGACATTTTTCCCATACATGTTTTAAGTAAATTTTTCTGCCAATTGAACTACCACTTTTTTTTTTTAATCTTAAAACCAAACTTAAAACTAACTCCTATATAACTCTTTCTTTGGTGAAAAGTTAGTTTAATATTATTTTAAGTGTATTAAAATGTTTCCTCTAGAAACCAACATTTTATTAGATTTTATGTTTTTACAGTGAGAAATAATCTGTCAGTGAAATTAATACTTTTTCATCAATATTAAGAAATTATTGAATTAAAACAAACTTGCTGTAAGTTAGTTTTGTCTTATTTAAAGTGTGTAACATATTTGCTCTGTGCAGGTTGTGAAGGTTCCTCATTTCTTGTTTCATTCTTTCGCTTCTCCAACAGGCTGATGTCACGATACAAGCACACCGACAGGATTCACAACTCGGGTGTAGTCTGGGCCCGACTGTTACATATCCACCCTGCGCTGCTGCAGCAGGAGGTAAAAGTCACTATATCTGAGAACGACGCCATCAAGTTTCCCATTCCCACCCCAGGTAAGATCCTTGTCATCATACATGGGCAGCAGCTAACGGTTATTTTACTAATCGACTATTTTTTGATGATTATTCAGATAAAAAATTCAGTGCATTCTGTAGATTTTTCATCTAACCTCTTAATCCATTTTTATACAATATTAGAAAAAACATTAAAAGATGCAAACAAACAAGTATTTAACTGTGTGAGTGAGTGAGCTAGCTAGCTAGCTTACGACCTTGTCATTCTAGTTAGTTAGTTAATTAAGACCTGAACTGAATTATTATACACTTAAAAACACAGTTTGTCCATTGTGTAACCTTTACTTTATTTTTTAATCAGTGAACAAGAAGGTGAAGGACCTAATAGATGAATACTTCAAGTTGCTTGACTGCACCGCTGACACAAGCCAGGATTATGTTTTAAAATTTTGTGACTCTGAGGAGTTCCTCACAAAGTGAGTCTGTCACTGCTTTTTGTTCATATCAACAATATTGATTTTTTTCATAGATATGTATTTAAATTGAGCTTTTCTTAATTCACATTCTTTTCCTTGTAGTGAAGAACGTCTTGGCTTGCATGAGAGAGTTCAGATGTATTTCAAGACAAAAGAGGTGATCAATCTCCGACTGGTTCGACTAAATAATCTGGATCGCCATCTTAGCAGAGATGTGAGTCAATTTAAACTTCCTTCCTGATTGGGCTGACGGTTCAAATGACTGGCCATCAGGGGTTGGTCTTATCCTGCATAATGTAACCATCAAAGTAAATGTGGCTGTAAAAACCTCCACCCTGATTAAGTTTGTTTACACATGCATTCATAAATGCTGGTATTTAAGATCCAGAAAGAACTGAACGAATGAAAACTGTTTGTGCCGAATGAGAAAGCGTGAGGTTTTATTCTGTATAAACAAAATTCACTTCATTTTTATTTTTCTTCATTTATTTCAAACTAGCTTTTAAAAACAAGAAACCAAGTGATCAGTAGGACAAGAGAAAACATGTGCATACAAACACATGAATGAAACGTTTAACTTACCACTACTCTTCTGTTAGAGAAGGAGTTGGAAGAAGTGAACATTTATTTAATCCTTCCACTTATCTCAATTTAATGAAATATATTACTTACTGATTCAATAGGTATTAAAACCATGTAATGGTGTTCAAAACACTGTGCTAAAGAACAAACAAATAACTTATGTTACATAAACAAAATTATTACAAACTCATAACAAGGCAAGAAAATCTACGGACCCAATATGATAATATTAGTAATAATGACAATTGTAAATATTCAACATCAAAATAATTACCAACTTCTTTCCAACGTAAACCTGTGAATTCTTCATAATTCTTCAACGTAACTATTTAAATCTGTTGCTGTTTTCTCAGGCTGCAGATGATAAAACTGAGTGCAATTTGCACCAGTTCCTGCGGCCTGTCAGCGTCCACAGCACCGCAAAGTGAGATAACAACATACTGTCCATTTCTTGTTTGTTTTCGAAAGCTGCGTGAAGTGTAGCTCAAGTCAGCCACTGTTTGCACAAAACAACCAGGCTGACGTCTGTGTGTGTTTTATCATTCCTCAGGTTGAGCATGGAGAATGTGCTCAGTGCCTTCAACAAACATGTGAACGAACTCATGAGCACGAAGGTATGAGGAAAGAACCAGTCTGGTCTTTATTTCCTTCATTCAAAAAGTCCCTTTTTAATGTTTGGAGTCTTTTTGTGTCTTCAGTGTAGTAAGAATATCCCTCTGGTTGTGACTAATGTTCGCATCATCAGTAATCTTCTATCTGGGCTGACATGTCAGGAGCTAGAGGATGCCATTGGTGCCCTTAATCGAATCAATCATATAAATATGGTAGGTATTTGCTGCACATTTGGCATGTATGTCTTGGCAGTATTGTGTTGAGAGTTGAGGGGAAGATGGATGCTGCTAAAAACAGAGTATTACTGGAAGAGAACCTGTTCGGCCTCATTTTCTCTGAGCAGTACAACACGAGTCAGAGCCCAAATCATTACTCTATTTTTGTCTGTTTCATTTGTAAAAGCTTCCAATGCAACCAGACAGTGATGTGGTTTACACTTTTGAAACCACTTTATTCCTGGGTTTCCTTCAGTTGTAGGTCTGACCTGGGCGATAAACCGAAAATTAACTCACACTGACATTTCTGACGATGAGCAACATCATTTTGACCATGTTGGTATTTTAGGTGTTTTCAAAAATTGAAATAAAAGTTGCGTATTACGAAGGCCAGTGCAGATGGAAAAAAGGGGAATAAATTTCCACTAATTTATTAATCTCATAAATGTTCTGGAAAAAAATGACACTTTCTGAGTTTGAAAAGTAAAAGAAAATGGTAGAAAAAACCCCTGAAATTTTAAGATTAATCTCAGAAATATTCTAGAAAAAATATGAAATCTTCTTTATGACTTTTGAAACTCATGACATTTTCAAATGTCAAATTTTTGACTCTTAAAACTGAAAAAATGTTTCTACAGCAGACTGACAAGAAAGCCATCATTTGACAATGAGTGTGATTATCACAGCCATGGTGTGTTAGTGCCATTGTAGATAGAGAATAAATGAAGGAGTAAATTTTCAACAAAAAACTCAGAAATCTTTGACTTTTGGAAATTTTCTGAGCTTAAAAGGTTTAAAATGTTCAACTTTTCAAACTCAGAAATTTCCAAGTTTTTTGGGGAAATTTTCTGACATTAATCTAAAATTGTGAGTTTTTTATGGGAATTTAGTCCCTTTTCTCTATCAACAATGCCCCTTATACTGTTTCAGTGTGTAGCTAGGTAGGCTATGTTCATGCCCCTGTTGACCCTGCACTACATTTGTAGTCACGTGACTACAGACGTAGAAGTGAAAGAGACAAAGAGGATGACCACACTGTAGTCCGGTTGGTGGCAGTAAATGTACCATAAGTTGGTTGCCTCCACCAGTAAAATACAAAAGAAGAAGAAGAAGTTGAAGTTGAGAAAATGGAGGTACTTTCAAATGTTGAAGCGACGGCAGTGGAGCTGGACTAGCAGAAAAATCAGCTGCTGGAAGTTAAGCAATTTTATACTTCTAAACTCTTTCATTCGTGCTTATTTATCCAATAACACTTAGCAACTAAAAGCACACATTTTCTTCATTTATTTGCAGACGCTGTAGTTTTAAAGACAATTACAGTAGCATTTAAAATAACTGTGAAAACTGATACAGGGGAATCATACCATCGATATTGGCTGTGAAGCATGGTTATCGATACTTCAGAGTATCGATAACTGTGAAGTATCATGCTCAATATATCATGATATTGATTTTAGGTCAGACCCAGCTCTGTGGGATGGTAATGGCGTTGTCGAGAAGTGCAGTTATGAAGGCAGACGCAGCGGACCCAGGTTGTAGAGAATAAATGGTGATTTAATGGTGAAAATGCAAATCCAAAGTCCAAAATCCAGGCAGCACAGAATGAGCGGAGGGCTCATAACTGGTAGCAACTGGTAAACAATAGACATCTGGAGGAACAAGCAGGGAGACAGTCAGGAGAAACAAGAGACAACTGGGGACAATCAATGGGTGGACAGGACAACACAGAGACTCAATTAACTGAAAACGACACAAAAACCTAAATTAACACAGAGGAAAAACCAAAACCTTACAGGCGTCACACAACACAGTCCACTGATTGGGGGCAGAAAAGCCCCACTGCTTACATTTGTCATAGCAGGAGTATGACAGCACATCAGGCGCTTGATACAATCATAGTGATCCGAACCGCCGATGGTACCACTCGGTGGAAACCAGGCTTTAGAAACTGCTGTTTAGAGACTCCTTCATCAAATCTGACAGCAACGTGGACTGATCAAAACTTTGTGTTGGTCTTGCACGTGAAAACGCAACAAAATATTTACCATTAAAGCTTATAGTTGCAGTATGACATAAAATGTCTTTAATCGCCTGTGCATAGTTACAATACATATTTCTCTTTACAGAACCAGGATCAAATGATGGAGTGTGAAGCTGGTGAGTCTCTATAGAGGCAGTGTTGTCTGTATGTGTATGAAAAGACATTTATAAAGCAGTATTTGATGTTTAATGAAAGGAGCAACAGTGTGTTCGACCATAAACTAGTGAGGCTGCATAACCTCCAAAAACACAAGTCTGATTCTATCAGTTATCCATTTGGTCTTATTGTTACCTGCAGCTTTTGTTAAATTTTCATATTGAAAGAAATTGATTTGGGGAAATGTTTCATTTGCCTGATTTTATTACTTTGTAATAATGTTATTTATATTAAGTTTGGTCCTTAAAACACCAACATTTCTACATAACTTTATATTTTGGTTCATCTAATGGTGTAATTTTTAAATATTAAATAAATTATGTTTCGATCAGTTACTCGGTACTCGAGCAGCCTTTTTTACCAAATACTCTTTTATTCTAGAGTAATTTCTTGGATGGCTACTTTTTACTTTCACTTGAGTAAAAATATGTTGAAGTAAAGCCACTCTTACTTGAGAACAATTTCTGGATACTCTACCCATTTCTGGAGATTTTGCACAAAAATATGATGAACCAGACATTTGTAAATCACTGGGTCTAAATAAATCAACTCAGAAATGATTCATTAGACTCACAAAACGATGTTCTTCCATGTAGCAATGATAGTTGAAGGTTCTTTTCTAACATTGATTCAGAATTAAAACATGTTTTAGTGAAGTTGTTTAAAGTTTTGACTCGTTCTGTTTCTGATTTCAGCCTTGGTCATGCTCAACGGGGCTCTGCTCAAAGTGCTGCAGATATATTTTGATAATTTCCAGTCAGACTTCAGATCCCACAAACTAATCGGCACACCCCAAACCGATGATGTCGATAAGAATGGGGATATTTTGCAGTTCAGCATAGTTTCCATCTACAAACTAAACCCGAGCTGGATGAGGTATGTGCACGCTCAGACTTGTTCTTCTTCATCCTTCCAGAACAGAAACTAATAAGGCACAAATCTGTTTTTTACCTTTTGACAATTACAGTAATTATGAAAGTTTCTCTGTTTCCTGCGACCTGACATATGGAGAAACAAAGATCTGTGAGACCGGCGTTTCGGAGAATATCAGCATAGCCTTCTCACAAGGAAACAACATCTGCTGTAACCGCCTGTAAGGGCCAGAGTTCGTAATGATTTGAGTGATTTTTTTATTTTTTTAAATGCATAATTTGAAAGATGAAGAACACTCAGAAGGCTGCTTGTTGTTTTTAAATTTCAGGATGGTGTTTCCTGTTCCAGTAAATGAGTTGCCGTATGAGAGCATGCTGACATTTCACCTTAGAGGCACAAAGCGAGGGAGAAACCCAGAACTTTTAAGCTGGGCTGTTCTGCCCCTGTACAGCGACAGGTAGGTTCATGAATAGTCCTATAAGCCGTTACTAACCTCAAAAAATGTAAAAGTAGGGCTGGACGATATGGCTGAAAAACACATCACGGTATAACAGCTTCATATCTGTCGATAATGATATTAATAAATTAGTTCTTTAGTCTTAAATATCTGAAATAATGCCAAATTAGTGGCGTGAGCTTCCCTCTTTTATCCAGTTTTCACTAAAGACCATTGTTAAAAACTGCTTCTGCACAAGTTACTCTACTGGTTGTTGCTAGGTAACCAAAGAACTAGAGAGTTGCTAGGTAACCAAAGAACTAGAGAGTTGCTAGGTAACCAGAGTGAGTTGATTCCACCAATCTAAGCTGGCAGTGAGAAATTGAGCAGCTAAAGGCTTTCCTCTGCCTACATTTCCCAGAATGCTGTGCGGTTCAGGGTCAGAGTTTAGTGAAATTATTGAATATTCTATCAGATGTATTATCTACTGATATTGATCACGACTCTTATCGTGATATTTATTATCGATTTATCATTCAGCCCTAAGTTTTCCATAGCTACTTGATTGATCACATTTAAAAATGTGTATCTACTTGTACAAATGTTAATGTTTTGTTCATTTTCACATTGTTCTGATAAGGCAGAGGAATATTTTCAAAGTGTGATAATTAGCCTAAACGTTCCTGCCAATGATTCCTCAGTCAGTTGACAGAAATCTCCATCTTAGTGAAGAGATGTGGTTGACCCCGTTGCTAGGTGTGACCCTGTCTTATAGGGACTGTGATTGGTTGATGCACCAATCAGAATAAGACACCAAAAAACCAAATGTGATGAGTTGACACAAATTAACCGATCTTACAATCAATAGCCAATACAGTAGCCCTCTTTTGTAGGATATTTTTGTTTACAGAGACTTCATAATTGATTTTATTTGTTTATTTTTCTGTTGTTTTGTTTATTTGAATGTAGATTTTACTTTTTACTCTGTGTCTGTTCAGGACTTTTGTCAGAGGAGCTGTCCTGCTCAGCATGTCCTCTCTTCCTGAACTGCCGTTCCCTCCGTCTCCTGCCCTGTCCGACAGCCACAGGCAGCCCAAAGAAGTCATACTGCAGGTGAGTACCGGGCAACACAGCATCACACTGACTAAATACGGAAGAGGATAAGGGCCACTCATTTTTCTCAGAATTTTGACTTTAATCTGACTTTAATTTTTTTTGTAAAAGTTATAATTTTGACTTCAATCTCAGAATTCTGACTTTATTTTTATTCTGACTTTACTCAAAATTATGAGTAAAGCATCAGATTTTTTCAGTGGCTCTAATCTTCTTCTGTAACTAGATGATCAAAATACCTCCTCACATATTAGTCTTGTTTTACAGCTTGACTTTGACGACCAGTATGAGTGGGAATACCGCAGACCTATTGCACTTCCTGGGTTAATCAACTTTACTCATCCTTGTGATGAAGTACAAAGTAAATTATCAGAGATCTCCAAAAAGCATTGCCTCTTTTTGTAAGTAGGAGTATCAGGAATTCAGGTTGTTTTTTGTTATTTTTACATAAACCTTTCACAGATTTCTCTTTGCATTATCAGCCTGACAAAAAATGAGAAGTCTTTCCTGTGGGACAAACGTTCCTGCAGTGACAAAGGAAGCACGTTCCTCCACCTTCTTCTCGGTGGCGTCCCCCGGTGGCAGCCTGAGGACTTGACGGAAATCTACACAGTGGTAGAGAACTGGCCCATTCATCTGCCAGAAGAGGCTCTCTTCCTGCTAACGCCCAGGTAAACAGAAACATGATGACTTCACAAAATATGCATAAAATGTAATTTTTCCTGCCTCGGTTCATTTTTAATTCTGAAGACACGAGCAACATGAGCGAGTCTCTTACCTGCTTTTGTTCTGCGGTTGAAATACACATTTCTCAAAACATGATTCATCGGATTAATCATTTGTATCGATTATTGAAATAATTGCCAACTAATTTAGTAATTGATTAGTCATTAACTTGAGTATGTAGATTCAAAAAAAGATAATTTGCTGAAAGAATAACATATTCATAGCAGTAATTAAGCCAAAACTATAAAAAAAAATTTTATAAATTTTGCATTTAAGATAAAAACATGTGTCAGTCAAAAATTCAAACTTAAGAAAAACTGTATCTGAGGATGAACCAAACTCATGGAAGTTTCCAGATTTTCTCCTGATATCATTGCAGAATATTATTAATGTAATGAAACAATAAGAAACGTGTTTTCATTCAAGTCGTTCCACTTAACTTGGATGATTTGAAATTATCTTTAAAAAATCATCTCCTGGGCTTCCACAAATAGTTTACTGTGATGCAAAAACACAAAATCTTACCAAGTATGTTTGGTCTAGATTCTGTGGCAAATATTTTAGTACACTTAAAATTAGACTAATTTACAAGTAACTTTTCTGAAAGATATAGGAGCAGATTATTTCACTTGTAACAAGACTTTCTCCCCAGATAATAAGTGAAATAATCTACCAGTGGAAGTAGTACTTTTTAACAATATCAAGGAGTTATTAACTTAAACGTTGGTTACGTATTGTAACCCCAGATCCTATGAGTGTAGGCGCAGCCCTTTAAGGCTATCGCTCTGATATCTTGCTGAGTTATTGTAGTTTTATTTCAAGTGTACTAAGATATTTTCACTAGAAACTAGACTAAAATTTCTTGGTAAGATTTTGTTTTTGTTTTGCCCTTAAACGTCTCACATTGAAGAAGTAAAGTCTCTCTCAATATCCTGGCGTTCAGCTCACAAGTAACTTAAAACAGGAAAAGTTTAGTCTGATTAAATGCTCTTGTTTAAATGTTACTTTTATAGATTGCAAATATTGTATCATTTCGTGCAGTTCTAGCCTTTACTGACATAGAAACTGTTTTATTATTCTTCTTAGCTAAGAAACCTGGCATCCCATTAAAATGTATGTTGTTTCTTAAAACTTCAGTTTTCCAGATGAGACAGTTCGAAAAGCTGCGGTAGATTATTTTGCTCAGATTCCTGATGGAGAGCTGGAGTTGTTTCTGCCACAGCTGGTCCAGGTAAGGAAAGTAACACAGAACTTTTTTAAAGTTTACAGAAAGTTTTCAGATATCGATAACTGAATAACCTTTTTGTTTTGTTTATTTCTTAAAGGCTCTGAAGAGCGAGTGGAAACTTGACGGGCCTCTGGTGACGCTGCTATTGGACCGATCCCTGAAGAACATACAGATTGCTCATCAACTATACTGGTCAGTCGGACTTTAAACTGGGAGCACGAGGACTTTGATTATGTGTTAAATTAAAATTAAAATAAGATTTTTTCTAATTATATAATATATTTCATTACAAGAAGCAGATGTGCACACACTGTGCCTGATAAAAAAATGTACAGGAATTACAATATCACACTGTTGAGATCCAGTATGATTAAGGAAACAATAAACCAACAGAACATGCACTAAAAAAAATAAAATGTTTGGTCTGGTTTCCAGTGCAAATATCTTATTACAAATTAAATGAAACAACACTAACTTACAAGTAACTTTTCATCAAGGCATTGTGTTAAGCCAATAATTCTTTAATATTGATAATAAATAACACGGGGAAAATGTTTTGTTATAAGTTATAACTCTTAGTGGATCTAATCAAATTTTTAAAAAAATTAATTGCTGAAAACTAGCTCCTATATCTTGCTGAAAAGGTACTTGTACATATTACTTATTCCAAGTGTACTAAAATATTTGCAATAGAAACTAGACCAAACATTGTAATCAATCCCTTATCAGCCGAAAGGTGTCACTGATACATTTTTACATCCAACTTTGTGTTACAGTAATTCTGTGATAATTTGCCTATCTGAAAAATTCCAACGGTTTCTGAAAAGGGAGACGTTGCGCTTTCCAGCCAATATTGGGTTATTACGGTAATTTCACTCCCGCCGTTGCAGGAGGGATTTCAGTTTAATCTGTTGAAACGCTCTTTTAATAGCTGGTAAATTGTAAATAACTTCTGAATATCGAAAGTTTCAGTTTCTATGGAGAAATGGGCAAAAAATATTTACTCACAGACCATTTAAAGAACTTTGTACAATTAAAATAAGAAAAAATATCCAGGTGAAGATTTGAGACTTAGTCTTCAAAGGTTAGTCTAAATGTTTTTGGTATTTATACGTCTGTTTTTCCAGATCCCTTTGTTGACGTGTTTATGGTTTAAATATCCCGGCAGGCTGCTGGAGGACACCCACACTGACCGCTACTTCCAGAGCTGGCTGAGTAAAGTCCAGGCTGCCTTGAAGCACTGCTGTGGCCGAGCACTTAGGAAGGAGCTGGATCATGAGTCCCAGCTGGTGCAACTTCTTGTTCAGGTGGCCCAAAAAATTTACTCTGCTGACAAGCCTCAACGTAAGGTTTGTAAAAATATATAAAGTTGCCTTTTATCAAAGCGGTACAATAGTTGGCAATGAATTTTCTTTGGTTTTACATTTTTTGCACCATTTGACTCTTTTTGCAGAATGTTTTGAACAGCGAAAAGGGAGTTATTGATGAGTTTTTTAAAAGTGGCATCACCTGCCGTCTGCCTCTAGATCCTGCAGTCAGTGTAAAAGCTGTCAGTCTGGATGTAAGCATGCACACTTCACTGCAAAAACACAACATCTAACCAAGAGTGTTTGGTCTAGTTTCTAGTCTAAATATCTTAGTACATTTGAAATAAGAGATTAAAATTAATGTAGAAGTAACTTTTTAGCGAGATACAAGAGCTTGTTTTAAGTAAATAATGCCATAAGACTGTTTCTTAAACAGTACTAGTTCCACTGGCAAATTATTTCACTTAAAACAACAACATTTTCCCATATAACTAATACTTTTTCTTTTACCCAATATTAAGGAATTATTGACTTAAAACAAGCTCCTATATCTTGCTGAAAAGTTACTTATTTAATTTTGTACTATTTCAATTGTACTTAGATATTTGCACTAGAAACTAGAACAAAAATATTTGGTAAGATTTTGTGGTTTTGCAGTATTCCACTTAGCATCTGCAGGGTTTTGCCATAGTTTTTACTCCTTGGTGCTTTTTTTTGCAGGCATGTAAGTTCTACAGCTCCAACGCTGCTCCGCTGGGGGTGACATTCATTTGTGAAGACTCTCTGGCTAAAACAACCAGTGTCATTTGCAAGGTTAGTGACGATCGTCAACTTCCACGGCAACAAACTGCTTTTTGATACCTCTTATGGTTTTTGCCTAATTTCTCTTTCAGTTCTCTCACTTAGAGTGAAATTGAGACTGCAGTGTCTTTAAAAAGATTCAGTTAAACACTTCCTCACAGACTCAGCAATTTACAAAAAAATATATTTTTAGGAAAAGCGCCTGTCTTTGGTGCAGATTTTACAATTTTCCATCAAATCTTTTCAGTGCACAAAGATGTCTGCCATTTGTGGAACCCAAAAACTATGTTTTATAACTGAAATTTAATGTTTCTGTATTTCCATTTGGGTTTCCTTTGATTCTAAAAACAACCCAAGTGCTAAAAAAAAAAAAACACCCGGCCGGTTAGTGCTAAAAAAAAAAAAAAGTTAATGTTTATTTGGTATCTGGAAAACGAGCCATTTCAAAAACCTCCAGAATGTAACGTCACAAATTAACCCTCACCTAGTAACCCCAGTGCTCGTTACCTAGCAACCCCAATAAAGTTCCGCCTGTCACCTAGCAACCCAAGCTGAGTTCCAGAACGTTTGGTATGTGCTGTACAGTATCTATTGAAAGAGACGAGTGTTTTGTTGTTGACTTATTAAAATCTGAATGTTCTTAAAGGGCCGATTGTGCCAGAATGTATTGATAAAATATCATTAAACAGCTGTTTGTTTCAGCATTCAATAAGTGTTTCTTAAAATTAAAAAATATTCAACATCTTTTCACACTGATCATTCCATCTAGGATTTCTTGATTGTTTCTGTCAGATTTTGTGACGTTAATTTAGAAATATTTATAAAGAATTTTTACCATCTTTGCGCTAAAGATGGTAAAATGTGTGTTGTTAAATGTGACTTTTTATTAATCGCCGTATCGGTCACAGACTATAACTTGACATCAAGTAAGGCTCAGGCAGCAGAAAATTAAACCCAATGTTTTTGCCTAATTTTGAGAGAAATTGTGGACACTTGATTCTGTGTGAATTTTAAAGATTTGTGAAAAACTGGAGGGAATTATTGATGTAATTTGGAGTCTAGAGGGTCACATTAAAAACTACTACAGTGGGCCAGATTTGGCCCCCGGGCCTCAAGTTTGACACGTGACTTAACATTTGCCACATTTGCGGCAATTTTCATGCAGCATAAACGTTGAGTTGAGGGTGTGGCCAGCAGCAGCTTATTTGAATTTAAAGTGACAAGACGCCCTAAATCAGCTCAAAATTGGCAGATGTGGGCAGACTGAAATCTCACGGTTTAAGAATGATTTTGTGCAAAAAAATTAATAAACATATTTTGTTATTTTTTATTTTTGTTATTCTATTGTAAACAACTGCCCACATTTACACACAATATGACTTTCAGACGGGGGACGACCTGCGTCAGGACATGCTGATTCTTCAGATAGTCCGTGTGATGGACTGGGTTTGGCTCCAGGAGGGGCTGGACCTGCAGATGATTACGTTCCGCTGTGTTTCTACCGGCAAAGCTCAGGGTAAAGGATTCTTATTGGCTTATTATTCCATGTTTTCTGAGATCGTCCTTAATTATACCGCTTGTGGTCATCAGGTCTGGTGGAAGTTGTACCAGATGCCGTGACGCTGCGAAAGATTCACCAGGAGTGGGGTGTGAGTGGGGCGTTTCGAGTCCACACGCTGGAGAAATGGTTCCACATGTTGAACAGAACTAAAGAAGGCTACGAAAAGGTTGGACCTTAAGGGAATGCGGATGTTTGACCGTCAAGTATTTCTGTTGTCATTTTGAATCAACCTTTTGCTGTGCACATGCAGGCGGTGATGAATTTCATCCATTCATGTGCGGGTTGGTGCGTAGCCACCTTCATCCTGGGGATCTGTGATCGCCACAATGACAACATCATGCTGAAGAAGAGCGGACACATGTTCCACATTGACTTTGGCAAAATCATGGGAAACGCACAGAAGTTTGCAAATATACCTAGGCAAGTTGGTGGAAAAGGGAATGTAGTGGGGATAATCAGGGCCGGATCTAGAATGATAAGGGGCTCTGGATAGAGCCAGTGTTGGTGCCCTAAACAAACATAGAAAAAAAGAAGCTTTGAACCCATTAATAGATAGGCCTACAGCAGGTGGTTTATAACATCTGACAGCTCCATGTTGGTCCCAAAAAGATGTACTGTAACGTCAGAATTTTAAAATAGTATTCTATAAAGAGATTATTTATTTGTAAACACACCAATATGTGCACAACTTGACTTCAGAAAGAGCCTGCAAACTGACCTTTAAACTGCTCCTGGTTGCCTTTGTTACCCACATTTCTCTTGCTGTTTTAACATCATCCAGCTTGTTGGATGTACTACAATACTACAATTGTTTATCAAAGTGTGGTAAAATACACTGTCCAAACAACATTTAGTTTTGTACTTACTAATAGTAGCCCTGAACAAGAATCAGACATGGAGAACCAACAAACATTTAGCTTCATGCCTTGCCAGGTGATCTTTGCTGGCTGCAAGTTGTAAATCATTTCGTTAGCCTAATTGTAAATAGTTTAAATAATTAGAGTAATGCATTCTTGCTTACTTTCTGGAGGCGACATGCGCAGTATACTGGATGCTGACGCAACGTAATATCGACTGATAATCCCTCTAGTTGTAACAATATTAAAACTCCACACTTTATTTGGGCCTATGAGTTTTATATAAAGTATAATGTTTGTTAACCATGCATTTATTGCACAAACAGCCTGGGCTACTGCCCCTGTTAGCTCTGTGTAAGGTCTGGTCCAAGGGCTAATAATTATAAAACAAAAGAAAACAATACAGAGACATAATAAATCTGCAAAATTCTTTTCTCACATGACATCAGGGACAGAAGACCCTTCATTTTCACGTCTGAGATGCAGCACTTCATCACAGGCGGCGGACAGAAACCTCAGCGCTTGCATCACTTTGTGGAGCTCTGCTGTGAAGCTTATAACATCATCAGAAGCCGCTCTGCACTGATACTAAGCATGTTGGAGCTGGTAAGACCTTTCGAATCAAACACACAAACATCTTCATCAAAATGCTCTGATGGTCTGTCTGAGAGCACACGAACCTTAAAAATTTGGATTTTTTCAGCTGCTTTATGCAGAACTCCCAGAACTGAAGGACTTCAATGACTTGCAGTTCGTCCTGAACAACCTCAGACCTCATGACACAGACCTAGAGGCCACTTCCTACTTCACCAGGTAACTTCACGAGCCACCCATTATCACCTCATACATAATCCTAGGATGTATATTGTCTGCGGTTGTGCTAATCAAGTGATTAACTCTGCTGTAGAAAAATCAAGGAGAGTATGGACTGTGTGGCTGTCAAGTTTAACTTCTTCACCCACACCATGGTTCAGCCAAAGAGATCACAGACAACACGCCGGCACAGCCTTCCTGCAATCAACACCAACATCCAGAAAGCCATCATCCAGGACTTTTCTGTTAAGGGACGAGTTGTGGTGAGGCCAAATTTTGGTTCTTTGCATTCTTAGCAATGAAATATCACTGAACGTGAGCTTTGTGTTGCATCCTGACACCCCAGGAAAAAAAGAGCAGTAAAATTTGACCAAAAAAATTATAAAACTTTGAGTTTATTCTCAAGATTTTTCTAGAAATCCTCCAAAAGTTGAAAATTTGTGAGGAAAAAGCTCAGAAATGTTCAAATTCATCTGAGAAATTATCTAAAAAGAAACATGGAAATGTCTGAGTTCAAAAAGTCTAAAATTTTGATTAATTTCAGAAATTTTCTAGAAAAAAAATCTTCAATTTGAAGTGCAGAATTTTTTTATTTTTTTCTGACAAATTTCTCAGATTAATTTCAAAATGTCAGATTTTTTTGGACAGAAATGTCCTCTTTTTGTATCTCTAATGGCTCTGATTTGCTGTCGTAGTAATAACTCCACTCACTGTCAAGTGACGGCTTCCATGTTTGCTGTAGAAACTTTTTTAGCAACACGCTGAGTTCATAAAGCCTGTTTTTCTGGTGTTGAGTGGAGTGATATTGGTAAATGTGGGTGTTTTGCTGCTCTTTGATCAGAAGAGGTTTTATTATGACAGGTTTAGTCATTTGAAGGCTCAGAGATTTGCCTGGTTCCTTCACCACAAGAACATTTACACAAAAACATCAGTTGGTCATATTTTAATCCTGTCAACCTGTCTGTCCGCAGCAGGTTATACTAGATCTCTGTATTCATTCCCCATGCAGCTGCAGACTGTTTTGTGTGTGTCTGTGTGTGAATTGCAGACTTACAACCTAAGAATAACAATTGATGATGGAGTTTTGACGAGTCAGAAGACATTCAAGGAGTTTGAACTGATCCACAATAAGCTCCTGACTTACTTCATTGAATCTAAGCTGCCGCAGTGAGTAAAAGACAAACTATACTGCAAAAATACAAAATACTTTTGTCTGGTTTCTAATGCAAATTTCTTACCGGTAAGTTTTTTCTAATTTCAAGTGTACTAATTTACAAATGGCTTTTGATGAAGATTTGATTCCTTAATACTGATGAAAAAGTACTAGTTCATCAGATTTTATTTTAAGTGAAATAGTCTTCAATACAAAGGAATTATTGACTTAAAACAAGCTCCTATATCTTGTTGAAAAGTTACTTGTAAATTAGTTTTGTCTATTTTCAAGTGTCCTAAGATATTAGCAATAGAAACTAGACCAGTAAATTCTGTTATTGCAGTCCATTTTTTGTTTTATGACTTGTTTTTGTATTTACTAACATTTATAACCTGAACCTTTTTATCTCATTCAGGTTTCCAAGCTGGTATCAAATGTCGTTTACCCCACAGAAGAGGAAGGCTCTGCTGAATACTTACTTAAAACAGCTCTTTGAAGGGCCATGCAAGGGAGTAAGTGTCTAATCCAGTCTCAGGACGGTTTTTCATAATCCTCACAAATCCCTAATTCTTACTGTGAAACGTCTCGTTGTGTCATCTGCAGGATGAATATGTGTGCAGCTTGTTTCTAGACGGTCCCAATGCCAAAACAAATGTGGGAACAGGTAATATCAAAGGGGATCTATTATCCAAAATTCACATTTTGCATATTTTTATACTTCCATTTTGGTTTCTCTTACTTTTAAAAGCAGCACAAGTTCTAAGTTAATGCTTTTTGGTGTCCCTGTAACGTCACAAATCAGTCCACTTAACAACTAAGAGAAATTCCAGCACGTTTGGTCAGCTGGTTTAACTGCTGTATGCACTGTACAATGGCTGCTGGAAAAGACAAGTGTTTTGTTGTTGACATATCCAGAAACCATTTGCTACATTCTTGTTATTTGTGCAGGAGTCTCCACTTCTGCTTTTCAAAGATGTACGGTTGTACAATTGGGAAAAAAAGTAATGAACATGTTTTGTGTCGCCTGTAGACCCATCCTAACCTCTTTAAGAAAACCTGTCACCTTTACAGCATAACTGAAGACTGATGGAGAGAAGTCTGATGTAAGCTCTGTGTGTTGCAGGAGGCTGTCCTCAGATCCAGCTGCGTATATCGTACTCAAACTGCAAGCTCTCTGTGTTGGTGAAACACCTGCAGAACATTGTCAGTTTGCATCATTCTTTGAACAAAGTTGCGTGTTCTGATGAAATACAGTAAAATAGTCTCTAATGGGTTTTCTGCTGTTGTGCTGTTTTACAGAAGTTGCCAAATGGTTCAAACCCTGATGCCTACGTGGTCACGCGGCTGAGACCAGACCCTGAGCAGACCACCAAGAGGAAGACAAAGGTGGTCAGCAACAACGACCACCCCATTTTCAATGAGCTGGTAAAGTTCACCCTTTACTGTACACTGTACCCTGATTTCACTTGGAAAGGATCAAGATGGCAGTGAGAAACATTCACTTAGGATGACCCAAGTCCTGAACATATGATGTGACATAAAGTCCATCCAAGTCATGAAAATAGGTGACATGTAATGGCAATAACTGGTTTATAAGGGTAAAAAACATCTTGAAAAAATGGCAGTCATCCTGAAATTCAAGTGGCCAATTGGACAGATGAGGATGCTAAAAAATTAGCATGTTGAGGATGCAAATTTTTATGTTTGTAACCAGACATGAAATATTTTTACAGTAATATGCTGAACTATAAGGCTGTTTAGTATGTAAAACCCTCGCTAATTTAAGTGTATTAAACAAAACAACCTTTATATAAACAAATCTGCCTCATTCTCACAGCTGGAGTACAACTTTATCCCGCTGCTGGATGGGATTTCGCTGAAGGTGACGGTGAAGAGCAGAAAGACCAAGAAGACATTTGTAGCTGCAACCAGTATTAAACTGGAAGAAGAACTGCTGGACAAGGAGATATGGTTTCCCCTTGGGAACTGTGTAATCTGACCCTGAGAACTGCACTGTGAGCCTGCCGCCAGCAGGGGGTGCCAACACACTTACTGTATTATATGTTTTATTTTAATGTAGTCAGGGAAATACAAGACACTAAGAAATCTTATAAATTATATTTCTCTACAAAAGCTATGTAAACCTACCTCCAGAATTTAAAGCACTGACTGGCTGGGATTTTTGGCTAAAGTTATGTTAAAAATGCATGTTTACGGTTAAATAAACCAAATCAGCTTTTGTTTAAAAATTAAATTAGATCACATTAATATTATAGAAATGATTTATGAAGGAAAGGGCGTACTGCACAAATTTCTCTCTAGACCTCAGAGCCACAGAACTTCAAGATAACATCTGTATACTTTAAATATTATTTTTTCAATGAAAACAAATCAGTTTTATTTCTGTACTCTTAAAATTAAAACAGTGTGAAAAGATGCTAAATATAATTGAATCCTAATAAGTACAAATTGAGTGCAGAGAAATTTGTAATATTTTAACAGTTTGTCAATTTGTAGTTCTATTAATACATTCAAGGTCTCCAAACCGGACCTTTGAAGATGATTAGGGCCACTAGAAGGAAAAAAGACCTTTAATCTCAGAACTTTTGACTTTGGATCTCAGTAGATTAAAGTCAGAATTCTGAG
Organism: Brachyrhaphis roseni; assembly: GCA_903066815.1. Classification (NCBI taxonomy): domain Eukaryota; kingdom Metazoa; phylum Chordata; class Actinopteri; order Cyprinodontiformes; family Poeciliidae; genus Brachyrhaphis; species Brachyrhaphis roseni. The sequence continues at coordinate 21,227 of CAEFZY010001674.1, forward strand.
ATCAAGTAGAGAATTCTGACATTAATCTCAGAATTCTGACAATTTCTTTCTCAGAATTTTATTCTGAGATTAAAGTCAGATTTTTTTATTGTTGTTTTCTTGTTTCATTGACCCTCAGCCTCTTCCAAATAGGGGACATTTATAATCTGAATGTTGCCTAAATGAAAATGAATCTGCCATCCCCGGCATCCTGCTTCTGCTTGTAGTCTAGTTTTTTTTTTTAAAGTGAGTCAAACTAGAGACTTTATGTGTTTTATGTGACAGATTAAGAGTGAAGGGATGCTTCAAGATGTCTGCTTCTTACCTGCACAGGCATGTTTGTCCCTCCAGGCTGCATGTCCTTGACCAGTGGAATTAGAGGCGAGGGACGAGTGTGAGCAGGATGACAACTCAGCATCTCAGGCCTAAGGGGCCGAGTTAACACTCAGCCCGCCTCCCTCTCACTCCATCCACTGTTTTATCCATCAGTGGCATTTAAATACAGTCGGGCACGCGCGTCTACACGTAGAGGCAACCAAAACACCGACTCTGATCGACATGCACACTCGCTCTTGCTGGGCCAAACTGGGTCTTCGTGTTATCTTGATGCCATTCCAGTCCTGACAGGCCTGCTGACCCGTACTTTCCTTTTACCTCATTTAAAGGATTTAGTGACGAACAGAGATGGAAATAGACTTCCCTGCACTGGATTCAGCTCAATAATGTATACCTCTTTGGAGACTATAATATTCCCTGACGGGTTTCTCGAATGGAAATGGAACTGGTTGCTATTTTTTGATGACTGCGGTCATGTAGAGTTACTAAAATTGGTGTCACTCACCACTGTCAGCCCGGATATGTGAAAGCAACAGAACACAGACACGTTTGTTGGCACCTCTGGTGTTAAAAGCTCTAAAATAAACGTATCTGTTGCTGCAGCAGCATAATCTCACTGAAAACATTACATGAAGTTGACCTTTACTCAGCAGGGAGAAAAAAAAATTGTTTAGAAATAAATGTCTTTTTTTTAATTACTGTAAAAGAGCATTTGGCAATAGGAGGACACTTACTCTTCTGTTTTGAAGCAGAAAAGAGAGCAAGGTTTTTTACTATTCTTCTACACACAGTCTCCGTAGGTCAGAAGTGTCCAAACATTTTGCTAAAAATATCAAGTTGAAAATACTCGGGGGCACAAAAGTTAGGTTTTTTTAATTAAATTACTTTATATTAACTTCTCTCTCTTTTTTCCCCAACAATAAACTAACCACACAGTATTTTAAAGGTGACATATTACTTCCTTTAACAGGTTAGGATATGTCTATGCCTACACAAAACATGTTCATTACATTTTTGCACAAAATCATTCTTTGATAATGAGTTTTACGTCTGCTCATAACTGTTGTAGGACCTCTTGTCACTTTAAATCCAAATAAACTGCTGACAATGCCCCCCAACTCGATGTTTACACTCGCACATAAAAATGGCAGCAAACAGACGCACAATTATACAACTGTATATCTTTGAACAGCAGAAGTTGAGCCTCCTGCACAATTAACAAGAATGCAGCATGTGTTTTCTGGTTGGTAAGTCAATAACAAATTGTACAGCGCATACAGAGGTTGAAGACCAAAGGTGCAGGAGCGCCGCTTTGGTTGCTAGGTGACAGGCAGAATTTTGCTGGGGTTGCTAGGTAGCAGGCTGGGCTGTACAGTTACAAAGACAAGAAAAAAAAAACAGCATTTAATGTTCCAAATATTTGGGGTTGTTGATCTCTGCCTCGATTTTTCTGTGTGCGTTTTCAGCAACAACAGTATGTGGCTCACTCTTGTTTTTATGAAATGGTTAAGCTCAAGTTTGTTTTTCAGTAAAATTCACCAAATGTTTTTCAGTCCAATTTACCAACTTAGTAAATTAAAAGCAAAAAACATTTTTGATAAAAGATGAAAACTTTGTGTTGTACCTTACGTTTTTCATTTTATGGCCTCAAATTAATTAACATTTGCCCCTAATGTTTGTTTTTTTACTTGTATCTGCATCAAAAAGGTAGTTTGTAAACTACCTTTTTTTGGCAGCAGGACAGATGAGCTGTTTTTTTATCTAAATGCCAAACAACTTGTGCCAATTGGTTGTCATGGAGATTTGATGAAGCTTTCATCCAGCCTAATTGCTAAAGGAAATGTCTCTCTTATTATCATTTATTATTTAAACCCCAATATGGAAGTTTCTTGAAACTGTGAATCACTTAAAAGTATAAAAATGTGAAATTTATTATGCAAGGGGCAATGATTATGCTAACGGTGATTTTGTTAAAAGCAATTATTTCTTAACATGGGATTTTTTTCCTTTGAAGTGAAAAGACTCAAATTACAGTTAGAATTGTTTTAATGAATTCAATGTGAGATTAGGCTATTGCAAGAAAACATGAAGCTTAAGTTTGTTGCTTTGTAGTCCATGTTTATATCTTCAAGGTGATTATTGGAAGAAAATTTGTGTGATTTAATGTATGGATTAATATTGATTACCAAAGAAATTCAAGCAGTACGCAGTTAGTTTCTTTTCTCTTTTCTGTAACTCTGTTAGCCAGCAGTAAAAATAGACATTTACATATTTTGTCAATAAAATGTATATTTATATCTCAGAAAATCATGCATTGTGTAACTTAATTATTGATATTTTGTTGTTCTTATTGGGTGCTAGATCATCCATCCATCTTTGTATCTAAACTGTGTGAGAGAGAGTCCATCTTGGATTGATACTAATACGAAACCAACACGAAGAGGGAAGCCGGATCCAGACTGCATCCTTGTCGGGACAGGAGAGGCACCCAGCGGTAGCCTGGAGGAGGTTAGGGGGCAAATGAAATTACATCAAACAGACAGAAAAGATCATTTCCATGTTTTTAAAAATCTATTCCAGAGCAGAGCCTTTAGCTGTGCTGACACTGCGAGTGTCAGGCAATGATGGACCAACAGTGTTATCTGATATACTCTCCCCACAGCCACTTAAAGTCACCCTTTCTGCCCTGTGGCTCACCTTTTTTCAAACTGGTGAAGGGCAGCGTGTACTGGCCCACAAACTCGCTCTTGAAGAGGGTCATCTGGTCACGCACGCTGAAGCGGACGAGGCAGAGCTCTGGGACGGTGATGCTAAAGTTCATGTCGGTGTCCCAGCGAGGAGTCAGAGCTGGAGCGGTAAAAAAAATCATTATTAGCTACACAAAGGGTTCACCGACTCATTTTTAGAGCCAGAAACAAGCTAGGCAATCAGTCAAGTTTATTTGTAAATACTTTGAACAGCAGGGCAGTTCAAAGTATTTTATGTCATTAAACACAAAAATAAAATAAACAGTGTCAACACTGTTTTTGCAGTGTTGACACCATATAGTCAACACTGCAAAAACACAATCTTACTATAAGTAGTAAGTAATTTGGTCTAGTTTCTAATGTGAAAATTTTAGTATACTTGAAATAAGACAGAACTAAATTAAAAGTAACTTTTCAACAAGATATAGAAGCTTGTTTTAGGTCAATAATTCCTTTATATCGATGAAAAAGTACTAGTTCCATTGGCAGATTATTTGACTTATAACTTGGGAAAATGTCTTGTTATAAGTGAAATTATGTACCAATGGAGCAAGTATTTTTCATCAATACCAAAGAATTATATCTTCCTAAAACAGTTTCTTGTAAGTTAGCTTTGTCTTATTTCATGTGTGCTAACATATTTGCACTAGAAACTAGACCGAATCACACATTAATCTGTTACAGAGAACAACTTGACACTGGAATTTGTCGTAAGATGCCCTTGTGGAGCTCGGATAACTGTTGTGCTGTTCGTGGCTTACGGTACTCTAATAATCAGACCACGTTTAGTTTGTGGCTGCAGCAAGTGTGTTTTGAACGTGCTCCCAACACAAAAGCGGTAGTTTTCATCGCTTTCCGACAGATAAGAAAACAAAAAGAATTTGGCTAAAAATTCTAAACTTGAAGAGAAAACCCAAAATGTTTTATGTGTGCTCATTTCACTGTATGGATAAAAAGCCAACGGAAGAAAACCGGCATCTGCATTCGAAGCAACTGAATCAGTGAACTAGCTACACATGCTAGTTGCCATCCCTCCCCGCAATAGCTGTAGGTTGCAGTAAAAGAATATTGTCACATTTAAGCTTTGATAGCTGGTGTTCCCACATATTTTATAGCCTAAAAGCTCTGACGAAAGCCGGTTAGCGAGTTGCTATCATGTAAACAAATGGCGGTTCCGGTTTGCGGCGGAAGTCGCGCCCATAAACCACGCAAAGCCTCATGGGGGCTAGGAATAAAGTGGATAGCACTGGGAGGAGGTGGAGAAGCTTTTTCACAGATTATGCCTCATTTTATACTGTCATGACAGTTTTAACAAATATGTAAAAAAAAAAAAAAAAATAAGAATAATAAAAAGTAAAAGTTACAGGACTTAAATTTTGTCAGGCAAAAGTTTAGACATTTTATTGCATCCTGTGACTCGAGGCAGTTGAGGCTGCCGCTAAGTAGCTGCTAATATATGCTAGGGAGCTAACTAGGTTTTTGCCTCTGTTATGGTGATGTACTCGACAGATGAGCAACGATGACGGACAGCGACAACCGAAAGTCATTCCCACACTGAGTGAAGCTGAACACACAAGAAGACAATAAAACACAGGTAGGTGATGAAGTATTAAGAACCATAGGATTTCACACAATACCAAGTTTTCGGCTACTAAAAATTTGCTAGTAAGTAAAAACTTAGAAATTTTGAAATTAATCTAAAGAATTTTCTAGAAAAAATAGGAAAATTTTGAGTTTGTTTTGAAATTCAAAAACTATACTAAAGTTTAAAATTTTTGACTTTTCAGACTCAGAAATGTCCTTGCTTTTTTTCTAGAACATTATGTGATTAATTTTAAAATTTAATTTTTTTCCTAGCAAATGTAAAAAAAAATTCTAGCAAAAAAATTTGCTAGAAAAACAAATTTCTGAGTTTTGTGGTTGAAATTTACAAGTCCTTTCTTTTATTTTCTACCTAGAATGGCCCTAATGCTCCATCTGTCCAACTTTTGCATGCGGACTGTTTTTGTGAGAACCTAATACTGACAGTTCCTCACTTCGAACACCAATATTCTTCCATGCTTCACATGGAAGAATATTAACTAAAAACTCATACATGTTAAAATTACCAGATTAAACAGAGTTTTTGAAAGGAAACACCAAAGATAAGTAGGGAAACGTACACTTTTCACTCAAAGCATCCTGCAATTAAGTTGTAAAAGTGGAGATGTCATCTTTAATTGACTTTCCTGAAGATGTAGTCAGCCAATGTTCATAAACAGAATTAAGATTTTATTAAAAGGGAAGGTGGTATTGTAACCTCTGTCTGAAATTATACATAGTTCATCTGATTTTTTTTCTGTTTTTATGGCTCAACTGATGAAAGCAAAATGCATGAAAGCCCATTATAGAACAAACCGGGACAAAATGTAATAGCAAAGTTCATTAGGCAAGCTAATGAATCAATCATTTGAAACCAGTTCACCCTTGACAAGAAGTAGTTCTGCTTTAGCCAGAGTAAAATGAATTTCTGTTTGTAATTCACAGATCCAGTATGAACTAATTGTCATTTATCAGTGCACATTTTTAAAGTAGTTCATCAGCCTGTCTCTTGGATAAGGTTAAAATGTTTTGCTTCATCCATAAGCCTTCAAAGAAGTAGTGGAAATAAAGTGGAACAAACAAGAAGGAAGAATAATCATAATAATAATAATCTGCCTTATGTGATGTCATCATAAGTACAAAGGTTGTTTGCATAAAAGGGTGATTTTTATTTTTTATATGTATCTAAATTCAGTTTAATAACTTTCACAAGAAAGTCTGGCTGGTATTTTTAGCTTGACCAAACGCTTTGAGCAACCACTTTGCAGCAATATAAATTCTCAGTGTATTTTAATGATTCTTTTTTTCCGCTCAGAAGACAAAAGTTGGGACAAATCAGGCTAAATAGGGCAGAGCCAGTCCTTAAAAGGAGTTTGCTTTGTGGTACTCACAATTGTTTTTGACAGTGTGAGTGCTTTTACTGCGGGAGTCGAATGCAATCCCATGAATCTCCACTCGGACAAATGGGTCCAGAGTGTTTCGAGACTTGATGACTGGAAGGTTGGACCCACTTATCACCTGTGAACAGAGAGAGGTGGAAGTCAACTCGGTTTAGATTATGCTGTTACAGAAAATCATTAAAAGTAGACGTTGGTATCAATAAAACAACAGAAGAAAGAAATTATGTAATGTTTTTTTTTTTCTGCCAGACTGTAATGACTACAGTCTGGCAGGAAAAGCAAACTTATCTGCAGTCCTGTCACACTGTGCCTTCCCTTTCACTGGCTCTGATCAAAGACAAACCTGCAAGCACTTATCACGACATGCATCACTTGGTCGTGATGGAGCCTTACAGTGTCCAGCCTCAAATTAAAGTCCCTTCTTTATCACCCAAAGTCACGCTGCATAAAAAAAAAAACACCCTACATTTTACCAGCAACAATACCTTCATGTTAATGTTTAAATCTTAGATTGGAATTGACTCAAAGCTTTGTCGTAAAGATAAAAGGTCCTCACATATTAGAGGCTAACCCTTAATGGAGTAATTAAACTCACATTCTGTTAAAGGTGTTCTACTATACTTGCTTGAACAGGTTAGAATAGGTCTATAGGCTTTACAAAACATGTTCATTACATTTTCTGCACAAAATCATTCTTAGATAATGAGATTCTGCTCAGTTCTGCTTATTTTGAGATCCTTTCAGAATGAGTTGTTTTAGGGCCTCTAGCCACTTTACATCCAAATAAGCTGCTGCTGACTACGCCCCCTAACTCAACTTTTGAAAATTACTTCAAACAGTCAAACTCATCATTATGTATGGCCGGTTAGCTCAGCTGGTCAGAACATGGTGCTGATAATGCCAAGGACATGGGTTCAATCCCCATACTGGCCAAATGAAATCAAAAGTCTTTCAGATAATCAACACTTCAAAATAGGAAAAGGCTGCACAATATACTTATATGCACTTTGAGTTTGAAAAAATGTGAACAGTAGCACTTTTGTCAAGATCATCTAGGCTTTTCTTAAATCTATGAAAACTCAACAATGTGTATGGCTGGATAGCTCAGCTGGTCAGAGAGTGCTGCTAATAACGCTGAGGCCATAGGTTCAATCCCCATACTGGCCAATTGAAACCAAAAATTAACACTTAAAAATGGGAAAAGGCTGGAAAATAAACTATTATGCATGTTGATTTTGAAAAACGTTAGAATGTTGTGAATGTTAAGTCAACAACAAAACACTTGTATTTTCCAGCAGCCATTGTACAGCACATACAGCAGTAAAACCAGCTGACCAAACGTTCTGAAACTAGGAGACGGGTGGAGCTTCACCTGGGCTGCTAGGTAACTGGACTTCTCTGGGGTTGCAGTCCGAAGAGTTTTGAAAGGTCTCATTTTCCAGACACCAAAAAAACCTTTTGCCAAAAATTTACTATGTAGTTTTTTTAAGCACTTGTTTAGATATTAGGTTTATTTACCTTTTCAAATACTGTCAGGTTTGCTTTATAATATCATTTTTATATGAAAATAAAAAATATCTATCCTGTATATACCCAAGTAATCTTTGATATTAACTTTTCCATGATCTAAAACCTTTAAATGTGACATAAAAATAAAACTGAAGAGATCTGTAAGGTAGGAAAAACCTTTTCTCAGCACTGTAAGTGCCAGTGTGTTGAACTTATTATTTTTCTTCAGGATGTTTCATGATGCAATCACAGGAAACGGCACGAAGCACAAAGTTGTCACTGTGAAGCAAAGGCTTAATAGAAATTTGACCAATATCTGGTGATGTTAGCTGCTTGAGTTTAAGTTAATTTAAAGCTTGAAGTTCATTTAAAGCCTCCTCACTGCAAAAGCATAAAATAAGTAAGTAATTTTGGGCTAGTTTCTGGTAAAAAAAATATCTTGGTACACTTGAAGTAAGACAAGAATAAATTACAAGTTACTTTTCAGCAAGATGGAGGAGATTGGTTCCTTTAAAATGAATGAAAAAGTACTAGTTCCACAGACTATTTCACTCTTAACAAGGGAACAATGTCCTATGAGTGAAATAATCTACCAGTGGAAATAGTATTTTTTTCATTAATAATAAGGAATTATTTTCTTAAAACAATCTCTTCTATCTTGCTGAAAAGTTACTTGCAAGTTAGCTTTGTGTTATTTCAAGTGTACTAAGAAATTTGCTCAAAACTTGGTAAGATGTTGTATTTTTGCAGTGTGTGTGATATTTCTGCTAATATGTTGAACTATTTTTACTTAAGACTAAAGGATAATTTTATGAAACACCACCAGGCAAAATCTGAAAAATTCAGATCATACTACTTCTCTCAGTCTTTGCTACGAGGCTTCCTTGAAGATCCTAGCACCGCTCGCTAAGACACTTAGAATAATGGAATACAATGATTTATTAATTGGACTGTCAGCCTAATTGCATTAGATTTCCTGTGTTTCCTTTTTCCCTTTAATTTCTAAAGGGAGATAATCTCATTAAACAGACACGCTCAGGAAGTTTTACATCATTGTTACTTCACAGCATCCAGCAGGGGACTATTTCTCTGGAAGCCAAGAGTGAAATAAGGTCTGTTATAAAAACCCCCCCCACAAGATTGTGAGGTACAGACACACAGACAGCGGCGCACCACTGTACCTCAATCCATAATCCACCTTGGGGGGATTATTGAGCATTCGTTGCTCCATATCTGTACCTTGAGCACCAGCTGTATGGGTTTGAGGTAGCGGTAGCTGGTGCTGGGATCAAAGCTCCTCTCACTGGACATCAGCACCGCTGGCTTCAGGACGTACCCGCAGCCGCCGTTGTCTTGGAAACGGCCGTTGTTGAGGTCCATGGACTGGCCTGGATACTGGAAATTCAGAGCCACTGCAAAACACAGTGGGGACAGTCTGAGAACAATGAGAGTCAGGAGCCTCACAGCAACAGTGAGAGCAGACGCTGCGTGTGCACAAAGCTTGTTGGGGGAAAGGAGGCCGGCGTAAGAGGATCTCTGCAAGTTTCTGAAGCTCGTTTTCACCGCACTGAGGAGAGTTAAATTATGGAACAACTTCAAATGTTTTTGCAGAAAAGGTTGCATCAGAGACGGCAAGTGTCTGAAGAGGTTTCTGTTGTCCACTGCATATACCAGGGGTGTCCAAAGTGCGGCTCGGGGGCCATTCATGGCCCTCTGAAAGCATTTTGGGTGGCCCAAAGGGAGCCAATCTGGCTTGCGAACATAGATGGTTGATGCAGATGGGACACTTTTTTAACTTGATTTACAGATAAATAAATATTAGGTACAAAAATAGATCCCCATTTATCAATAAGGTTTTTGCATTCATCTTAATTTTAGATTTAATTATAACCTTGTTCCCAAAAGCAAATCTTACTTTTCATATTTCTTTTCTTTTTCAAGAAAACAATCAACCCAAATGATGTAGAAATTGTCGGACTTCTTTAAGTTTTGTATGTACAATGATTTTGTATTTTCTACAAAAATCTGACCTTTTTTTTTCATTTTTAATAAAATTAAAAATTTGTGTATTATTGAGCAGCTAAAATAAAAAGGAACCAAAAGTTTGTTTTTAAAATAAATTTAACGCATTTAACACAGGACATTTTCAACGTCTAAAATAAACAAAATTAAAATTTCAAATAAAATGAATTATGAAGACTGTACACAAAATTGTCCTTAAAAAAACACTAGTTGGGACCAAAACACTTCAGTCGTCCAGTTTTTGGTGGCAAGAGAGAGAAAAGAGAAAAACAATAAATCATGCAAATAGAAATTATTGAGCTTCAAATGATGCCTTGCCCTAACTCTGCAGACTGCAGTGGGTTTGCAGTTATTTAGGGGCATGCCACCGTTTTAATACCACGTATTTTCTTCATTTCACTGCACAACAATCCACTATTTTGATTGGGCTTTCTGAAAAAATCTCAACAAATTACACTAAAGGACAAAATTTGAGTAAATTCAAGGGGTACAAGCAGTTCTGCAAAGCACTTTACCAGACTTCTGGCACAAATGAGAAAACTGTAAAATAAAATTAGAAATATATGCATAGCTGCCAAAGTGTTTGTCTGAATTAACAACTTTCTCCAGCATACGGCATGAAGCTCTGCTAATCTAACAGAGATTGATCTGTCTCAGCTGCTGCTTTGTTCGTCTGTCTCTGCAGCTGCTCAGCTGCCCCCACGCAAACGCACGCCGTCTGCTCAGCAGGGCTCCTTTTCAAAGACGCCACCAACCTGAATGAGCGATGGAGACGCATGAGGAGGAAGTGCAACGACAGACGGCGTGACAGGAGCCTGCAAGATGCAGCGATTCAGTGAGTCAGGAAAATGCAGTGAATAGCTGCAGAATTGTACAGGTAAAGTTTAATATTTTCACTCAAAGCATAATTTCACTGAGAGAAGCTTGTTGCTGTTGATGTCGTCAAACTCGATTCAGACCGTTGAGTGTGCAAAATGAAAACGTAGGGGGCTCTGACAATGGCACAGCCACTGTGCAAAGGAATAAAGAAATACATTTACACAGGAGCAAATCAATCTGGAGGAGGTTTGATAGGAGGCAGGAGAGATGTTGCTGCAGGGGCTGATGATCCCAAATGGAAAACAGATTTCTAAGCCATTCCCTTTGAAGTTTGACAACTCAACTTCTGGACGGCAACTTCTCTCCGTCTCAGCTTGTAATGAGTTGCAAAGACGATTCGGTGAATGTCGAAAGCTTTTTGATTCCTTGTGACACTGCAGATACAAGGGATCAAAAAGAGTTTCTATATTCATTTTATTTAACATTTTGACAATGACATTTGTGTTTGTACTTGGGGTGTCGCTTAATTAGTTACATTTGATAAACTAATAATGTCTGCTTAGACCTTCTTTTAGTGTTGTAGTTCGGCCGCCATCCAGTAGAGGGGGCCACTGGCCATCCTTAAACAGAGACAGTTGATACAGAAACAAAAATGGCGGCGGGATACCAGAACAGGAAAGAGAAATGGTCTGGTGTGGGATGCACAATGCATTTATGCAGTTCTGTTTTGAAATATAAACTCTCGTCAAGCTACGAAAGAGGATTAGAGACATCGAAAAACAAAAAAAAAGAAAACTGACTTTAATCTCAGACTCCTGTCAGAATTATGTTTTTAATTAGAATTTTGACTTTTTTTTCTGATTAAAAAAAACAGAATTCGGAACTTCTTTTAATTATAATTTTGACCTCTTTTTCTTTATCAGAATTCGGATACATCTCACAATTCTGAACTTTTTCTCAAAATTCTGAGTTTGAACTCAAAATTCTGACTTTAATCTCAGAAGATTAAAGACAGACAACTTCTTTTTTTTTCTTTCAGTGGCCCTAATCCTTTTACATAACAAGCTCCTTAAGTTTCACAAGGTTTTTATTTTTAAAAGCCAAAATATAATGACAAATGTAGCCCTTTACATTTGTAAATGACCTTCTTCATGCAAGAGAGAACAATTTTTTTAAAGAAAATGGGCACCTCTAAATTAATTGTTAGTTGATCAATAAGATCTCCACACTCTTGCAACAGCATTTAAATATTTAAATATCAGCGTTTCCACAATAATTAATTAAATCTACGTTTCTGCTTAAACAAATATGTCTAGAGGTTCTGCGGCTCACCGAGCTGTGCGCCGACGTTCCAGAACTCCTGCGGGTTGTAATTGGACGAGGACGTTCTCGAGCCCGCTGGATAAATTCTGCTTAGGAACCTTTGATTGTGCTGAATAAAACTGGAACCTGAAAGAGAGGATGCAGAAGCCAGTCAGGGGGAAATGTTAAACATACAGCACTGAGTGCCACTTCCTGGTGATGTTCCACACTGTCACACTGGATGCCATCATGCGGTAATGGGGTTCATCTGAAAGGACATGGTCAATTTTTGACGAGTTTCGAATACATTTTTCAGTTTGGCATGAGACGGATCTTATTCTTGCTCTTGGACTAATTTGCAGCTTCAACATGCAGTTCTGTGGAAAAGGTTTAAATAACTCTTCATTTCTTAACATTTTGCTTCCATGGAGCCAGACAGTCCTGTAATCTCATTGCTTGGTCTTGATGTATAGATTCCTTAGGTTTTCTGAACATCTCTAAGAGTTTGTATTTGGACATTTGGTTCTGTCCAGAAAAGAGGAAAGTTGAAAACTGGAGTTCAAAAGAAGGTTGGCTCACAAGAACAATAATTTCACATTAAACTTTTAACACCCCTCAGATTTAGAAAGGTGTTTACCGGGTAAACATTTCCTTCTATTCTTCTGAACTATTTATAGCTCTAATCAAGACCACAACTAACAGCATGAAAGAAAGCCTGGCTGTTTGATAACAAACAGTAGAGAAATGTGGGATGATGGAAGATAATTCACATTGATTTTCTGATTTTCAGATAAAAGTTTGCAATCCCAAAACTTTGTGATTTTCAGATACAAAATCCCAAAGTTCTTGGATGGATAAATGAATGGATGGGTGGATGGATGACATTAGGATGAATGGACAGACGGATGGATGAATCATGGGTGAATACAGGATGGAAGGATGATGGATGTATGTATGAAAGACAGATGGGTAGATGGACAAACGGATGGATGAAGGACGGATGGGTAAATAGACGAACAGATGGAAGGATGGATGGACGAATGGGTAGACAGATGGTTGAACGGACGGATGGATGCAGGACGGACGGATGGATATATATCCAGACCTTGAAGATACTTCAATCAAATTCCATGTTTTTCCAGATTGCAGTGACCCAAGACTTTTGCACAGCTATTGTTTGTGATTCACAGAATCAAACTTCCATTAATGACTCTGTCCCTAAAGTTCAGGATGTTTCTCATCCTAACCCTCATACTGGAATCCTCATCATGACCTCATCACTCCTCATCATGACCTCACCATAACCTCATCACTCCTCATCATGACCTCATCATTCCTCACCATGACCTCATAACTCCTCATCACTCCTCATCACTCCTCACCATAACCTCATCACTCCTCATCACTCCTCACCATAACCTCATCACTCCTCATCACTCTTCATCATGACCTCATCACTCCTCATCATGACCTCACCATCAGTGAGTCTCTCTGTGTACCTGAGGCCTTGATGAGCTTGCGCGCCTTCTTTTCTGCCATGGATGTGGTCTCATAGCAGTTCTGATTGTCCCTGGAGTGGCTGAAGCTGATGAACTTCACAGACCGCGTGTAAACCACCAGGTCCGATAAATCCCGGTGAAGGGCCACCTTCACCTTATTGTGGTCAGTGCCGTTAAGTGAGACAAGGTTAAACTTCACAGAGTGGCCATACTGAGAAAAAAATTAAACAATAAAATTCCCAGAATAATGTTGCTGCATTACAGAAATAGTCAAAATGATTTGAAAATACTGTACGAGATAAACAGGCGTGTTACAAGAAGAGGGTCATGAGGATAAAGTTGTAGGAGAATAAAGTCAAAATAAAATCATAAAATTTGAATATAATCATGAGAAAAAATTAGAATGAGGAAAATAGTCACGTGACAAGAAGCGATATTACAGGAAAATAGTTGTACGAGAATAAAGTTGAAATAACATGAGAATAAAGTCAAAATAATACGAGAATTGTATTATGAGAAAAAACTTGCAGAAGGAAAAGTTGCATTACAAGATGTCATATTACAAGAAAAAAGTTTAATTAATATGAGAAGAGTCGAAATAGTACAAGAATAAAGTTGTATGAGAATAAAGTCATAATATTATGAGAATAAAGTTTAAATAACACCAGAAAAAGAAATGCTACCAGATTAAGGTCATAATATTATGACTCATATCCTCGATTTCATTCTCATACATTATTCTCGTAATTTTATTTTTTTAATTTTTTCAGCGTGACCCTAATACTCTGTCTTATTACACAAACATGCCACTTACTAGAATCTGTTTTAAACTGACTGAAAAAACAAACCCTAACTTACTTTCTTCTTTGAACCTGTTTTTCTTGGAGACCAGAACTTTGCTTTGGATTGAATGCTGTCATCATCATCATCATCCTCCTCATCCTCATCATCAGCATCCTCGCCCTCATCTGCACTCTCCTCTGTCTTGTCCTCTCTTCTAATCTGTGACTTTAGCTTTTTGTTCTTGATCAGGATCTTATACATCAAGTCCTAACAGTCCCACACAAACGGCAAGAACTGTCATAAAATTATGCACACAACCCTTAAAATAAATCATTAATTCATGCTCATCTTTTAAAACTTATCACACACTTGCATAAGTGTAACAGCCAAGCACCTCTTTTGCATAAATCACTACAGCAGAGATCATTTCAGGTCATATTCATATTACTGCACACAGTTTGGGGTTATAAAGTCAGAGAAACCATTTAATCACACACCAATACATCCACTGTTTACTCTGTTTGTGCTTTAAATCTTCATCTTTTTTTGCCACAAACTGTAACATACAAGATTTTAGGGGAGAAAATATGACACATATTGATAGATTTACCAATGCAAGCAATGCTAGGGTCTATAAACTCTACAAATTACTTCCCTTGTTTAACATTATATCTTCAGATAAGCATTATTCTCAAAGCAAAGTTAAAACATCTTTGAAAAACAAACTTTAGTGTTTCCAGAAGATGCAGTGGAAAACTAAATAAGGGCCCTTCTTATTATTACTAACAATATTTTTTTTTAAAAAAATGTACAAGAATTGAGATTCTGACGAGATGAAGAGAAAATAAAACCTTACATCTTTAAGTCCCTCCTCAAACCCAACAAAGAATATCATAACAAATATTGCTGGACCATAAACTGTATCTGAATTTATTGCGATAATATTGTTGTTTTGACACCATTTTCAAATAATATAGTGGACATCTAGCTGATGAACATTTAATACTGAAACTGGAAAACATTTTAAACATCCAAAATAAATAAACAAAACAACTGAAAACAACAAACAAAAACAAAATCGTCCTTCAAAAAAAGGGAACATTTTGAACCAATTCTCCAGAAGCTTTGGTCATCCAGCTTTGAGAAAAAGAGACGAAACTAGAAAAGTTAACAATCGTGCAAATGGAAATAACCAAGCTTGTTTTAATTTTTCCTGAGATTAATTGATTGACAGACTTGTGCAGCAGATCTTTAAAAATCTGCATAAACATGGATAAACTCTGCATGGTCCAAGAACACAAGCAGCTGTGTAAGTCATGCACGGGTTTTAGGTAAAACACTGTTACCTACTTATCGACTTTACAGTCTCCAAATTTAGCAACTTTTTAAACGCCTAGAGCAACTTTTTTCTCAAACAAGTGAATCTACCCATTTTTTTGTTGTCGTCATTGGGTATTTTTATGGCAACAACATGTGAAACCAAGTTTCATAACCAATAGGAAAATTTGACTGCAGTTGCCACAGTTCAACCAAAAGAGGGCAGCGCAAAATTGGTTTTAGACAAATTACGCAGAATTAAACAAATGTACCATAGAAACATAATGATGTGCTATCTTTATGTTTAGACATTTTATCTGCAAAGAAAGATTGAATTTGGATTTAGTTTCTCTTTAAACTCTCATATTCATAAACTCGAGGACGTTTCCCTTCGTCGCTGTATGATCTCTGTGTTTATTGTTTTTAGGATAATGGCTTCTTTCTTTCTGGGTAGTTTTGCAGCAGATGTTGGTACAGGACTAATTTCTCTGTGGAGAAACATTAACACCAGCTTGCGCAAACTTTGTCACATGGTCTGTCGCTTTTATTCATTTCAAAAACAGAGAATGCTTTCATCTCCGAGACAAAGAACCCAATGGCCAAATGAACAATCTCTAATTCTGCACACTTTTTCTGTCCATGATATCAGCTTAAAATATCAGCTAAAAATTCCCATAAGCGGTCATCCTGCCATCAAGCTCACGTAGGCTATGTTCACACTACAGGCTGACGTGACCCAAATCCAATTATTATTAATTGTTTTTCTTTGTGGTCGTTCACACTTCCAAGTATATGCGACTTGTATGTGATCTTCAGTGCGAACTGTAAACGACCTGAAAGTGTCCCGCATGCGCAGTACAGGGCGCAGTAACGTCACACTCAGAGTACGCTCGGCGTTTTGCCAAAGAAGTGCTCAGTGTTTGCGATAAACATGGATGGTAACACTGGAGCATATCTTACGATTTTAAAGTTATCTAACTGAAGCCGGCACATTAAGAACTTAATCCACATTATAATCCACCATGGTTGTTGTTTTTCTTCCCGCTTGCTCATATCAGGACATAGAATATTGATGTTTGTCGAGTATCAATGATGTTCAGGTTAAATGAAAAGATCAGGTCACATTTGAAAAGATCAGATATGTATCTTATATCCAAGCGGCCTGGGTCGCATAAAAAAATAATCTGATGTGTGTTGTTCAGACTGTCATGAAAAGGTCAGATAGAGGTCGCATTAAGGCAAAAAAGCGGAATTGGGTCACTTCAGGCTGCAGTGTGAACGTAGCCTTACATTCTTCAACACATCCACTGTTAAGTCAGTCTTACATTTGGGCTTGGGAGGTCTCCGGTGGTTGGGTGATCTAAAGGACTCTTCAGCAGCTTGTCCCCCAGGATGGAGGTCAGGTACTTGGCCATGACTTGCTGCTGCTCCCCGCAGCAGTGGTTTTCCAGAGAGAGAATCACCGGGTAGGCGGAGACCTGTCAGGACGTAAATAAAATCAAATTTAACAAATCACATCATGGAAGACTTTAAAAAAATAAGTATTTTTGGTCTAGTTTCTAGTGCAAATATCTTAGTAAACCTGAAAAAAGACAAAACGTACTTAAAAGAAACTTTTCAGCACAATATAGGACCTTGTTTTAAGTAAATTATTCGTTAATATTGATGAATAAGTTCTAGTTTTACATATATAATTATTATACACAACATAGAAAATTTAGTTATTGTTTGACTGGCAGATTTAACAAAGCTAGTACTTTTCATCAATATTGAACAGGAATCATTAACTTAAAACAAACTTATTCCTTCCTGAAAAGTTACTTGTAAGTTCGTTTTCAGAACTAAGTATAAGGGGAAAAAAATTAATTACGAGGATTAAGTCATATTACGAGAATAAGCTCGGACCAGAATAATATTAAAATAATCATATTACAACTTTATTCTCATGTTACCACTTTATTCTTGTATGACTTTATTCTCAAAATCTGACTTTATTCTCATATTATTATTAGTCACGTATTATTTAAACTTTTCTCGTAATATTATGACTTTCTTTCTCGTAAATTTATTTATTATTTTTTATTAGTATGACCTTACTAGTCCATTGCAAGTTGCCTTATTTCAAGGGTACTAAGATACTTGCACTAGAAACTAGACCAAAACTACTTGGTAAGATTTTGTGTTTTTTCAGTTTGCTAACTGGATCAATAGCCTCTCGGTAGAGATTCCTTGTGCTTATAAAAGTATGAGTCAGAAGCTGATTCTTGGCACTGCATAAATCTGAGCTGTTACCTCGAAGGCGTGTTGTTCCACGGTTCTGATGACATCCTTGAATAAAATCTTGGTGGTGAGGGTGTAGCCGTGGTAAACTACAGGCTCCATGTCTGGACCGTCCCAGCAGTCGATCTCCAGACAGCGGCAGCCTTTCCTCAGCGCGCTGCGTCACACACACGTACACACACACACCCCCACACACACACACACAGTGAACTCAGGCAGGGTTATCATAATCACAAACGTCACTACTACATGCATACATTCTCACTGAACTATTTCTGTTTTTAATGATATCACAGATGTGTATTCTTTCTGCTGAATATTTGGAAAGCAGCATTCTGCTTGAGCTGGATGATAATGATGTCACTTTAAATTGTTATGGATTTGATATATTTTCTGGCAGCGTAGTGAAGAGTTATCTCGGTTTCTGCAGACGCTCTCCAGAGGGACTGCTTTTGGTTTTGTGCCAGTTTATCGCCTTCACTTATATCACTAACGAAGCGACGTTCCGCTGCTCATAGAAAAGCTGCAGCAAGTCAGTATGTTGTTTTTTAAATCATGGTGTCCAGTTAATGCAAATACTGTTGGGGAAAAACAAGATAGTCCAAGTTAGGAGTGCATCGATTGCGGTTTTCTGTCCGATCAGTGATTAACGATCTTTAAAACGCCTGTCCTGCTGATTCCGGTTTTGGCCAATAATAACTTTTTTTTTTTCCCCTTTTGTCTGAAATGTCATTAAATATAGGAAGAAAATCACTGAGTTGGCAACAGGTTTATTGTTTTTTTTTTTTCATTTAACCGTTTATGTGCATTTTTCACATTTGTTTACATATAAAACATACATAAAAATTTTGCTTGGGAGCTATTCTTCTATCAGACCTTTTCTCCCATCCAGTTTGTCCAGTTCTTTCTCTATTTTTCATTGCTGTCTTGAATAGTGTCAATTCTGTCCACTTTTCTTCCATTTGTGTTTGCTGTAGTCTCAGATGACATGTCAATTTTTCTTCTATTATTCCAATCCTTTGTTCATGTCGGAGGGTCCACCTTTACCCATTTTCTTACTAGCTATTAACATTATCTTACTCAGATAGCTAAGGTAGGGTGACTCGTTAACTGCAAACATACAGACGTGACCTGGTGGGCCGGTCTGTCAGTCAAACCTCTCACAGCAGAGCAGAAGAGGACAAAGGCTAATTTTTAGATCTTTGTTGAGGTAGATGAGATCAGGGCATAAAATTAGTTCACCCATCTCGTAAAATGAACAAAATTGGCGCCAATGAATCGATGCAACCCTCGAACAAGTTAAAGATTCACTTTAATCAGTGCAACCCTGAGATTTTGGGAGATCAGTGATCAGCCGATACTTACATGTGAAGCCGATTTCATCTACATCAACAAAGGTCTAAAAATCAACCACTGTCCTGTTCTGCTCTCCCATGTGAGAGGTTTGACTGACGGACCGGTCCACCAGGTAATTTTTGCATGTTTGCAGTTAACAATAGTCCCTCCAATGTTACCAACTCAGTGACTTTCTTTCTATATTTAGCAACTTTTAAATCAAAGACAATCGGTATCGGCCAAATTGGAATCAGCAGGTCAGGCTTCAGCCAGCAAACTGCATTCGCTGCACTCTTTAGGAGTAATGTAACAAAATCAGACTTTAAAATGTACATAAAACAGCATTATGTAATAATCAGTGCAAAATAAAATAAAATTTTTGAATGCATTTGGGACCATTTTTCCTTGAACGACTTGCAGGTTAAATCTTCAGTTTAAGACGTTTTCCTTGATAATTGCAGAACTGAGAATATGAAGAAAATTGGGAAACAGTGTTTTAGATTCATTTCTCTTCACTGATCTATTACATAAAATCCACATAAAACACATAGAAAGTCTAATGTAATAGTTTTCAATGTAGTTTTAACGTTCTGCCTCAGTTCAGTTTCATTCACTCTCCAAAGAGATCTTTTAGGTAATTTTTTTTTATTTCCTAGCTGAGTCTCTAATCAGCAGCCTTCTGCAGCTGTATTCCTGTTTTTCTCGCAGATAAACATTTAGTTATCAGGCCAGAGCAGAGCTTGAAGGCTGCTGGGGCTGAATGGTTAGTTTCTACCAGCTGGCCGGGGCATTCAGCCGTTCGCCGGATCCATAAATACTGAACTCTTGCTGCTGTCAGCTGCTTTGTAATCGCTCTCATTGTGCCACAGAGGTATCCGCAGCAGATTTGCTGTCTGCCTCAGCACATGAGTAGGTCAGTGAAACGAGAAGGACGGTATTCAGTGTTCAGAAACCAAACGTGCAGCTCTGCAGGGACGGGATCGACTTACAAATACAAAAAAAACCCAGTAGATTTCAGCGCTGTTTATTTTTAGGCACCTTGTAGTTTTAGATTCTATATACATCGAACAAATCAATAAAATAAATTAAAAACAAGAATACATACATACATTTAAACATATACACTAAAACAAAAGTTAAGAATCATTTTAGCTACTTGTACTTGTTCGAAAACGAGCTACAAGTTTATTTAAATTCCAACCCCTTTTTGCTATTCTTCAATACTCCCCTAATATGACAGGTTATGTTATATCTATATCTGACATAGAAAACATAATTTTATCCTACTTTTTATATACTACATTTATCTAAATCATAGAGAAGAGGATTAGGGTCACAGAAAAAAGAATTCTGACTTTTATTCTCAGAATTCTAACTTTAATTTAAAAAAATCTGACGTTTTTAAATCTGACTTTAAAAAAAATCTGACTTTTTTTCACTCACAGTTCAGACCTTTTTTTTACTCAGAGTTCAGACTTTTTTCCCCTCAGAATTAGAAAAACAATCAGAACTCAGAAGAAAATTCTAAACTCTGAGAAAATAAAAAAGTTAAAAGAATTCATATTTTTTCCCCCTCGTTATTCTGACTTTAATCTTGAGAGCAAAAAGCCAGAATTATCCTTTTTTTCAGTGCCCTAATCCCATATTATTTTACTTTTTATGTATAACCATCATCCTCCACAGAGCTGCTTAGAAATAGTTTTTGTACCTTTTTAAGTAAACTCATCCTTACATATTGCTTAATTTTTTTTTTTTTATCCATACTTTTTTAAAATATTTGATTTCTCCTTAAATTGCATATTTGTAAGCAATTCTTGAATATTTTTGGATAGTAGATTATGTATTTCTCTGTACATTAAGTGTACTTTGAATTCAACCAAATCCAGAGATTTCAGTGTTCATAATTAATATATTGTGGGTTTGTGTATTCTTTGTATAATAATTTAATTATTCTTATTGCTTTATTCTGATACAAAATAGTGTTTATTCTTCTGAGAATTGCAGTACATTTTGACAGCTTTGATCTTCCGTAGATTTCACCGGATTACACCAAGAAATGTTTTGTCATTCCCTCTTCCTATAAAATTTATAAATTTTCAAATAATAGATGCTTCGTTAAAACAAAGCGTGAAGAGTCATAAAAACGCTCCCTACCTAACATACGCATCCAGGTGGCTCTTGCCGACCAGCTGATCTCCGGTCAGGTAGGTGTTGTGAGACGAGGAGATGAAGTAGCTGGTGAGAGGCTGGTCCATGTCCTGGTACACCGTCTTGTGAGTCCGGTTGAACACGCAGCAGTCTTTGGACTCCAAATATCTGAGGAAGCCTTCGAACGTCATGGACCTGCTTTCTACAGCTGAAAGGAGGAAACAACAGGCTGAACTCTGGGTCTGGAAATTTAATAAAACAGAGCAGCAACAGCAAACCCAAGCAGAAAAACTGCTGATCCTCTTTACATGTAAGGACAGAGCATGCTAAGTACTTCGCTAATGAGTTTTTTAAATTTTTTTATTGAAAAACACTTTATTTTGTTCTAAGTGGAATATCTGAGCTGCAAAGACCCTTTTTTGTTTTTTTACCAATACATGAGTCTTAAAGTCAAAGTATTCCAGCTCCAAAATAGACATGTTGCAACCGAGCAATCACAGATCAATTTACATAAAAGTAAGAGGAAAGTGACAGTATTTATTTATTCAAATTTAAACAGACATCTATAGTGTTCAAAAAAAGAGAAACTTGCATCTATTTTATGTTAAATTTACAACCATAGGAAACAGAAAATCAGTTATTGCTAAAGAAATTTTCCTAAAAACTTTGAACAATATAAAAAGTAAAGCATTAAAAAATATATTATTTTAGATTAATTTAAGGGGATTGTTGGGTTTTCCAGTAACGGCGGCATTAGGGTTTCTTTCTGGAATATAATTTTTTTTCACAGTTCTGTCGTTTTAAGATTAGATTTAATTATTTTCCTTGCATGAACATTTGTTGCTGCACAGCTGCAGACTCGGTGCGACTGGGAGACACGTCCTGTTACATTACCTGCTTTTTAATGAGACATTCTGTGACCCACTGTGCAGCACATTGAGCTTTTAACAATACCTGTTCCACTTTCCCAGCGATGAATCCTCTTTTCTCCTCATGTAGACCTGTCACTTTCAGCATTCAGGTCCTAACTTACATTCAGACTGAATCACCGTCGTCGTGATTCGTCTATTTTCCAGAATAATTTTTAAACCTTCTTGATGCAGCGAAGAGACGAGATTCCCCCTCGTTCACTCACTCACCTGTCTCCTCAATCTCATATCTGTCGATCAGATCCTCCGCCGTGTCTTTGTTCGCTGCGAGCTCCATTTGTTCCTTACAGAGAAACGTCAGCAGAGCGCTCGCAGGTAAAGTAGAGAGGCCTTCTGTGTATCTGTGAAACAGAGACTGGATTTCTACTCTCCTGGATTGCGGCACCTTGTTTTTCTTCAACATTACCTGCATAAAGTAAATGTTTTTAATCAATTGAAGATATAAAACCGTACTAAGACAAATTCAGGCTCATTAGAAGGTTTTTCATCAAAGCTGCGATTTTCCATTGGTCTTACTTGATATTCTCATTATCTGGGAATTTTAGGTTTTTTGATTAAGTATAATTATCAAAATTTACAGAAATCAACACTTGATATATGTCACACTTTGTGTGATGAAACTAAATGCACTGCAAAAATAGGCAATAAACAATCAATTAATCACATGATAAATTAAAAGCAGCTCAATAATTTCAATTTGCAGGATTTATTCTTTTTCTCTTTTGTTTTTGTTTCTTACCAAAAACTAGTCTTCAGTCTGGTGCTTTGGTCTCATTTAGCCCTTTTTTAAAGGGCAACCTTGTTTACAGAAACTTCTTAATTCATTTTATTTGTTTTTTTATTTGATTTATTTATTGTGGATATTTAAAATGTTTTCTGGTTCCAGTATTAAATGTTCATTTTGATTTTTGAGAATGTTTTATTGTGCCATTACTATTATGTCACTTAAAAATCGAAGCAACAATATTATCGTTTATCGCGATAACTTCTGGGACAATTTATCGTCCAGCAGAATTTGTTATTGTGGCAGGCCTATGCAAAATAAGCGAGTATTTGTACACTTGGAATAAGACAAAACTAACTTACAAGTGACTTTTCAGCAACATATAGCAGCTTGTTAAAATAAAATTACGAGAATAGTCATAGCATTATGAATAAAATCACATTATTACGACTTCATTTCTGTACAACTTTATTCCTATAATACTGTGACTCTGTTTCTGGTAATGCTATAACTTTATGTCCACAATATTAAGTTTTTATTCTCATATTATTTTGACTTTTTTCTTGTTATATTCTAACTTTATTTTCTGTGTTTTAATTTTTAATATGGCCTTAATACACTCACATGTTTTTTGAGTCCATATCTTTCTAAAAATACTAGTTTCACTGGCAGATTATTTTATTTATAACATGGGGAAAATGTCTTGTTATAAGTAGAATCAGTACTTTTTAAATTCATATTAATTCACTATTGATCAATAACAAGTTTTTATAGCTTGCTGAAAAGATCATTGTAAGTTAGTTTTCTTATTTTAAGATATTTGCATTAGAAACTTTACCAAAAATACTTGCTGAGATTTTGTGTTTTTGCAATGTAATCCACAAGTTTCATTTCTTGAATTAAATAAATTAACCTTTTAATCACATTCTAATTTATTCATTGAGCTGCAGCATTTTTTAGATCATTTTTGCGAGTCTCAACTTTCAGTGACGGATTACATTTTCACAAAACTTCTTCAGGAAGCCGTGAACAGAGGTGTCAGCCATAAGATATATTTCAGTGTTTACCTGTTCGCATCTTTAGAATACTTATTTCTCAAGCTCAACATGAAAGGGAATAAAGGAGAAGTCTGGATTTTTGCTTCTGCAGATGAAATCTTTGGAGGGACAAAAACTGCTTCTCCTGTCTTTGTCATTCCTCTCAGGCGTCTGTGACTTTCTCTGGCTTATTTATATATATATTTTTTTTCATTTTTCTTTATTATTTCTGCCACTTTCCCTCCATACCTTTCAGATCTGTCGCTCTACAAAGTGCCTATATGCCACAATGTTAGCAGCGCAGAAAAGGCCTTTTATACTGAAAAGGCTTTTAATTAACTTTTAATACTGCTGTAGAAACTAAACATTCCTTTAGATTAATAACCATCCAAGAACCAAGCCAAACTTACAAAAAATGTAGATTAAATATGCACGATTATTAATACAGTGGCATTTACAGTAACAAAGGCTTTTGTCAGTTAGCTTTAGCGCAGCTTGATTAATTTCCCCAAAACTTTCTGAGACAACCTACCTTGATTAAAGATGGCCGCTGAGCCTCTGCTTTGAAAATGTAAAGATAGCTTTATATTTGAAATTAAAAATATGTTTAAAAAATAAGCGCTGTAACTGCTGGGTATGAAAATAATCTCTAAAGTTTTCAGCCAGTTTCTCTGTAGGTACAGAAAGTTGTTGCCATGGTGACGGAACGTTCCAGTTCTAAAGGCAGGAAATGTGAAAATCACAAACGCAACAGTTTCTCTGTAGTGTTGCCTCCCTTTATGTTACTGGTGAGAAGTTTTCTCTCTGTTCTTATGTTTCCTGTTTTTATAAAAGACTTTTCACTTCTTAGTTTTGTTAAAATCTTTTCTAAGGAAGAACTAATACAACAGATTAGAGGTACAGCTGCTGTTAAAGCACATAATAAACCATCGTCTCTGAGCTCTAAAATATTTTAAGTTAATGAAAAACTGATTTTTAAATTTCCAGTTTTTTGTTTTTCCTTTGAATATATTCAAATCTGAATATAAAAGATCCCAGTTAAAAGTTAGTTGGCTTTATTTGTAAGCCCTATTAGATGATTTCTTGGCTTGTCTGAAAAAATGTAGGCAACCCTTTGACCCCTCACACTGTAAAACATTTGATTTAACTTGAAAATGAAAGTCCACCTGCTGCCTTGAAAATGCAATTTAAGTCAGCAAGAAAATTGTTTTGGTTTTAAATCAGAAATTAAAGTTCATGAAACTGATTTAACAACAAGAGACAAGTTGTCTAAACATTGTTTTTTAATTTCATTAATCTTGAGTTTTAACTTACTGCTGCAATTCAAATAACATAATTAATTCACAATATGCAAAAAAAAAAAACCCTGCCCTGACCTATTAAAGGGCCACATTTCTCTATTATTTAACTCACAATATCAAGTTAAAATAAATACTTATTTTACTTTAGAATAATTTAAATTCTTGTTTCAAATTGCAGGAACAAAGTTTCTGATCTGCTAATGAATTTTATTAAACATCCCAATGAATTCAGCTCAGAAACATTTAGTGTGATCAGGACATTATCCTCAAGCTTTGCTAACTGAGAATTGCATTAAAATGAACATTTGCCTTAATAAAACACAAGAGTCAGATCAATGTAACGCACTTCCATCTCAGGAGACAAAAACATGCCGCTAAGCATTCTGGGAAATAGTTCCCACTCCTGTCTTTCTCTACTTTCAGTTTTTTAAGTGCTAACCTAAAAACTCTAGTTTATTCAACTCTTGGAGGTTTGACTAAATTAATAAAAAGTTAACACAACTTACTGCTGTAAGTTTATCTTTCACAAACTCACATTTAGGATCAAAATCTAAAACTGGATACATTTATTTGACTTAAAGAGTAGAAGATAGTAGACACAACTAAATACAGTTCAAATGTTTTACAGTGCACAATTAAAAGATTATGAAATTATTAGTAAGTCATCAACACTTAAATTTTTAATATAAGAGCTATTATTTCTAATTAGCATCAGTTATTGTTATAGTAAAAGAGATTCTCCATATATAACGTATTCATAAAGAATTATTTCTTAGCATCACTAATCTCTTTATGTTCAGTCTAATTTCTTTACGTTTATCTTCGTCAAGCCTCTGGGGTTGATAAAAATATTCAAATCAAGCTTTGAATGAAGCATTTTTCTTTGCAAAATGTGTGTTGAGTAACTTCCTTCACAACATTTCTGTTTTGAAAATGACTTTATGGATTCTGAGTAACTTCATATCATACTCTATGCAGATGACTTTATTATGTGTTCAAACTTTAAAATACTGGAACATAAGAGAGGAAAAGCATTTTTAGAAAGACATTTATTGCTACATTTTCATATCAACACATGCCTGGAACTCAAACTGTACACATACTGGACATAAGTGTTTCAGATTATTTTGGTCTTTCTTTATGTTCAACAATGCAGTGAGTGAACATAGTTTGTTTTTAACACTGTATTGCTCAGAGCATTAAATTTAGGTACAGCTAGTAAACTGCACAAAAACAGACTTCATGATTAAAATAATAATTAAAAGCACATCAAGACATATGATAAAGTTCACAATATTTGTATAAAAGATAACTTATAACTTAAAAATGTGTTTTAAGTTAAAAACTTAAACATGCATAGGGTTTGTTTGACTACATCTGAAGAACAATAATTACAAGAAGGAGAATTATGTCCACCGGAGATACAGAAAGTAAAATCCTTTTAGCAGTGCATTAAAGAAATATAAAAACACGATTACAGACCAGGTTTAATGTCCATGTGAGATTAAAAAGAACATTCCTGGAGATCTGTTCATTCACAGAATGTTCAAACCCCTGCAGTATTTACACACACATACTCACACACACATTCACACAAAGCCCACAGGGAAAATTAAATATGTTGCCTAAAAACAAAACGTGACAAAGTCTGCCCACTGAGCTTTGTGAAAATATGACTAACAAACCTGTTTGCCAATTTTAGACTGCACACGAAACTCTCCAGTCCATTCTGATGTACTGCAACACAAATATTAGCAATAAAACTACAAAAATATGTACAAAACACCTGCAGCTTACAATGCATTTGTCTGATACGAGTCATGTTTAGGCACAAAGTTATAAAAGTCCGTTTGGGAAGAGAAGAAATGATTGTTCGAATGCATCACACTTTCTGATCAGGGAGCCGCTCTGGACAAATTTGAACTGATTCGTCCAAAACGCAGCAATTACAAATCATTTAATCGTATTGTGAAAGTTTATCACAAAGTGTTGGCTGTTAATCAAATATCATGCATTTACAGTGCCTTGCAAAAATGTTCATCCTTCCTGAAACTCCTCTACATTTTGTCATGTTACACTAACAAACATTATCGTTGCTAATTGGGATTTTCTTGATATTGAGCAACACAAGTAGTGGATTATATTATTTTTTACAAACAATAATTTGTAAAGTGTGGTATGCTTTTATAAAGGCCCCAATTTCCTTGAACCATTTTGAACTTTTGTTCAAAGATTTTATTGACCAACGGGCTGAATACTAATTTTTATCTGTATAAAAATATTTAAAACTATGTTATCTTCTCTCCAAATCACAACTATGATAAAACTTCAACAAAACACATTGCAGCCTATGGATGTAATGTGACAAAATGTGAAAAAAGTTCACAGGATAGGAACACTTTTGAAAGCCGCTGTATCAGTTTGTACAGTGATTTAAACTGATTGTTGATGTAAATAAATGAAATGCTTCAAGTGAAACTTTGAGTTGTCCGTAACAGGTGCTCAGAGGTGACACATCGGGTTCGACGGGTCCGTCAGGCTCGGATGGAAAGCGAGATGTACGGACTGTGGATCCGACATGATGCTGGACGCCTTCTCTTCTTCTCTTCTCCGCAGACATGCAGCCTTTGGGTTCAGGTTTCTCTCTGCAGAATGGAAATATTTTAATGGTTACAAAAACAGTAAATGTAAAAATGCAGATATTGAACTCAGGTTTCACAGTGTAGAACCTAAAGTTGTCAAAAGTTATCGAAGTCAAAAAGTCCAATTAAACTCTAGACAGACAGACATCTAGCTAGCTACTTAACTGGCTAGCTATGTAGCTAGATAGCGATCAAGCTAGGTACTTAGTTACCTAGGTAGCTAGATAGCTAGCTTGATAGCTATGAAGCTAGCTAGATAGGTAGGTATATAGATAGAGGGCAATTCATGCTAGCCGAAGGGGAAATACGTGGATCACAGCAGCAAAGGGCAAAATAGAAAATTGCAATTTACAATACAATGAAAAACAATCTAAAATGTAAAATAACTAAAAACTATACACCATGTATAAAAATAGTTCCTTAAGAAGAAGCTGTGATATTGCACCTGTAAAATAATGCTTAAAAATAATTTCAGGAAACTTTATAAAACTATGGCACTGCATGATAGAACAAAATTAATCAAGTGCATTACTATATCTGTAAACCTCCTTTTTCTGACTGTATAAAGATTTAATTCAATGTCATTGTTATATTTTTTTAAAAATTAAGTAATATCATTTAAAATATATTTTATGTTGACTTTAAGACCATTTCTGTCTGGTCTCTCAGACACCCCCAATCACTTACAGCACATTCTTGCTCTGCTGTTGCACTGACCTCTGACCTGCTGCTCCAGACTAAGGATCACGGCCACGGCCTGGTGCAGAACCAGCAGTTTGGTCTGCGGCTTCTCGCTCTTCAGGTGCAGCTGACACATGTGCCCCAGCTCCTTGAAGGCCTCGTTGATGTCCCGCACACGCAGACGCTCTCTGGCGTTGTTGGCCATCCTCCGCTCTCGCTCGCGCTCGGCCTTCTGCTCTGGGCTCAGGTCCTCGTCCTCGTGGATGCTGCAACGAAAAACGGAAAGCATGTGAGAAGGGAAATGTTTGCAGGTTTAACAAAAATATAAACTTAAGAGAAGGTGAAAAGAGAGGACAGTGTTCAGTTATTATTTGTTTTTTTCTGCCCTCTTCTGGTGATTTTTATAACATGGTTTTATTTGGTTTGATTAAATAAATTGTAAAAAAGCTTATGCTAATTCAACAACCACTAAACATCTATTTAAAATATAATTTGAATGTTTGTTATTTATTATTGTCTATTCTACTTGAAAACATGTAATCAAAATGAGACTAAACCAGTTGTTTGATGTGAATAATAAAATAATATTTGCTGTGTTTTAATCGATTCCAGTTTAAGAAAGAACTTCTGTCATTTTTGTATTTAACATGAAAATTAAAAAACTGAATTTGCTTGCACCTCTTATAAAGTATAACACCTAGCAGTGTGTAAAAACCTTTAAAATGAACTAATCTCTTATTGCAGCAGCATCATCTCAAACTGGAGATTTTATTAAAAAAAATCTAATCTTAACTTTGAGTTTAATTATTTAGTTGGAGAAAAAAAATCCCATTTAAAAAAATATTAGAAGACTCAGGTCCTGATAATCCTGACTTTACACTTTACTTTTTAAGTTTATTGTCGTTTCTTAGTTAATTAGTACTTTTTCATCAATATTAAGGAATTATATACTTAAAACAAGCTGCTATATCTTACTGAAAAGTTACTTATAAGTTAGTTTTGTCTTATTTCAATTAGAAACTATGAAAATTACTTGGTAAGATTTTTAGTTTTTGTAGTTTATGACAAAAAGTTCGGACTCTCCTGCCCTCCAGCAACTGTTTTTTAATTAGCCAGTGCAAATATAATAGACTGGATCATTGTTTTTAACGTATAATAATAAATTTCTTTTATTCTCTGTTGTTACCTGTTCTGCGCACTGTTCTCTCCGTGTGTTTTGTGTTCACTCTCCTCGTCTGATCTCGGGCTGTCTGAGCCGTGGTCATGGTTGGTGTGCATCATCTCCTCCCCTTCCCTGATTTCCATCTTTAACTCCAGGTTACTCTGAACACCCAAGCCACCGCCTGTGCAAAATCAAACATATATTGCAATAGACAATCCAAAAAAATCAGAAAAAAGCTGGTAAGAGTGGAAGAATAACTACCTCCTCCTCCTGCACCTTGTAAGAATGTGTTCCTCTGTCTGGGCGGATATGGGTGGCCATTTTGTGTTCGGCTCTGGAAGGCTGAGTGATTGTTGTTCATGGAGACACCTTCGACCTTTAGGAGTCACAAAGAGCAAGACGAGTCAAACATGAGTCAAATTCCCTCTGTAAATGATGAAATTCAACAGTTTTTCTCTTGGGACACAAACACTGCTTTGCATTGAACTTTTTCACATTTTGTCATGTTAGAACTACAAGCTACAGGGTATTTTTTACAGTTTTATTTGACAGACCAACACTGCAAAAACACAAAATTATACCAAGTACTTTTTAGTGCAAATATCTTACTATGCATGAAATAAGGCAAAACTAATTTGCAAGTAACTTTTCTGCATGATATATGAGATTTTTTTAAGTCAGTAATTCCTTAATATAAATAAAAAATACTAGTTATAAGTGAAATAATCTGTCAGTAAAACGAGACATTTTCCCCTTATAATATGGAAAATGTTTAGTTCCTAAAAATGATGATATACTTAAAAACAAGCTCCTATTTCTTGCTGAAAAGTTAGTTTTGACTTTTTCCAAATACACTAAGATATTTTCACTAGAAACTAAAACAAAAATACTTAGTAAGATTGTGTGTTTATCTAGTGAAAAAGTAGTGTGTTGTTGTGAAGTGGAAGGAAATAAATGATTTTTAGGATGTGATCTGGTCAGATGAAACCAAAATGTAACTTTTTTCCACAGAGTTATATGTGGCCCTGAATTTATCAATCAATCAATAAAATGTTATTTGTATAGCACATTTCAGCAGCAAGGCTTTTCAAAGTGCTTTACATCATAACAAACACAAAAACACAAAGTCATCATAGAATCAACAATCAAAACATTGCACTACGTCAAATGCCATCGTTAAATTTGCAATTGCTTATTTTTCCAAATACAACTCTAAACTCTAAACAGGTTGGATTTTAGTCGAGACTTAAAGGAAGTCAGTGTTTCTGCTGTTTTACAGTTTTCTGGGAGTTTGTTCCAGATCTGTGGTGCATAGAAGCTGAAAGCTGCATCTTCTCATTAGTGTCATTATTGACTGAATAATGAAAGTTTAAACTTTTAATGGACTTTTATTGCCATTTTTAAAGAAATTTTGATTTTATAGTGTCATTGTTGACCAAATAATGCAAAGTTTACACTTTTAATGGGCTTTAAACGCAAGTTTTATAATAAAAATTTCTATAAAATGTCATTATTGACTCAATAATGCAAGGTTTGCTCTTTTAATAGACTTTTAATGCAAGTTTTAATATAATTTGCATTAAAAGTGTCGTTATTGACCAGAAAATGGAAAGTTCATACTTTTAATTGACTGTTATTGCAAGTTTTAATCAAACTTTGCATTAAAATTTGTATTATTTATCAAATAATGCAAAGTTGACTATTATGATGCAAGTTTTAATGTAAATTTGCTTTTATAGTGTCATTATTGACACAAGGTTTACACTTTTAATGGACTATTAATGCAGGTTTTAGTGCAACTTTGCATTAAAAGTGTCCTTATTTACTGAATGACACTTCATGGCAACTGTTGTAGACGTTCATGAAGACTCCTTCATGTTTATGTCATGTCAGTCTGATGCACACCCCTTCAAATAAAGTGTTACCGAAAAGCCCAAACAGATCCTCTACTCCACAAATAATTCAATTCCAGACAAGCATAATCCTTCTCCTAAAACTACTCTACACCATTTAAATTCCCCCAATTCTCTTCAGGATGATCCACTTCTATCTGACACATCATTAAAAAAAAGGATAGTGGGAGAATTTAATATACCCTCCCCCAAAGGATTAGTCTAAATATCCTTTCCCTGTGAACATGGTAGACTTTCATTCCAGCTGCAGTAAAATCCCATCATCTGCTGAAAGAGGATGGACTGAACAATGCAGAATTACACACAAAACAACATTTTTACACCCTTTTTATACTTTGAAGTAATGTTTGTTAACCATTGCTGGAGTGTGGCAGGTGGGCGGTGCGGTGCTGGCTGGGTGGCTGTGGTGGGACTGGCCCAGTAAGCCGTGGATGTCGCTGGGCAGACAGGAAGTGGGGCCCACGGCGTGGTTCCTCAGAACGTGGATGACGTCGTCCAATCTGTCCAGGCGGTCCTCCACCTGAGACTAAAACCATCAACACACACGTAAACCTTTAGTTTAATATACAGCTCTGGAAAAAATTCAGAGACCACTTAAAATGATCAGTTTTACTCTTTATAGGTTAAAATTAACATTGTTGTTTTGTTCTATGAACTACTGACAACATGTCTCTGAAATTTCAAACAAAAATTTTGTATTTATTTGCAGAAAATGTGAAATGGTCAAAATAAGGAAAAAGACGCAGTGCTTTCAGACCTTAAATAATGCAAAGAAAACAAGTTCATATCCATTTAGAAACAACAATATTAATGTTTTATCTCAGGAAGAGTTCAGGAATCAATATTTGGTGGAATAATCAGCAGGTTTTCAGTGAGGTTCAGTGCAGTGGGATCTTCATTTGTAGTTTATGCTCCAGACATCACATTTATTTTTCATGTGTTGGGAAATACAATTTTTATCTTTCTTTGCCAAACGTAATATTTATTTCAGTATTGTCTATTCTATTAAATTTCACATTCTGTAGATTTTTTATTTAATCACTTAAGCCTTTTATACATTATTAGAATTACATATAAGATGCAAATAAACAATTAGATTCCTTTTTTTAAAAAAAAAGAAAATAAACAGTTTGTTACAATAACCTGCCGATGTAACTAGTAACTTTTTATCTATATTCAAGAATGACTGACTTAGAACAAGCTCTTATATCTCATAAGTTAGGTTTGTATTATTTCACATGTACTAAGATATTTACACTAGAAATAAAACCAAAATTACTTTGTAAAATTTACAATGTGACACAGAGATTTAATAAAAAAAGATCCAGATCTTTACCAATGATATGAGTGAGGACTCAAAATGCGGTGACACCGGTGGCTGAATTGAACTGCGGGGCCACAAGTTGTTCCCTAAAAAGAAAGAAAATCATAAGAAAAATTATGATATTCTGCAGGAAAACGTAAAACTCTAATAAATAATGATTATTTTGCTTTCCTACCTGTAGATTCAGCTGCGTTTGGGAGCGGGGAAGGAGATCTCACTGGTGTAGAGGAGCTGGAGGGGAAGCTGCTGCTCGTGTGATCGGGGGAATAAATCTGACAGAGAGAAGGAGCAGCAGAGGAACCAGAGCATGGATCATTTTAAAAGCACAACTTGTCATTTCTGTGTAAGCTTTAACAGCTGCTGCCACAACCCCTGGAGCTTCCTCGTAACCTGAACTAAACTCATCCATTCCTGTCATTTTACTGCACTGCAGCCAATAAAACGTCCCGCTACACGACTGTAACCCTTCTTTAATGTGTGGTGCTCTTCTGTCGCCCCACAGGAAGTTATGAATTATAGGTGTGGGACCCCAAGGTTTGGTTTTATGCTCTGACCTGACCCGTTTGAACATTACAGAGCACAGATAAGTAGCTTTAATGAGAGTGAGGTGGTTCATACTTACAGAGGCCAAAGCTTTTCCCAGCGTATCGCCTGTCTGTGACGCTCCTGACACATTCACTTGGCTTCCTGAGACTTAACAAACACATTTATTGTGACATTAGAAAAATATATACAAATATGTGCTTTCTTTACTTAAAAGAAATCAATTTTAAAAAACAAAGCAAAGAAAATATACATATATACGCAAAAGACAATCTTTTTCAAACATAAGATTTTAACTACTGTATTTTATTGTAGTTTAAACCTTAACAGGAAGAAGATTTGGACTTCACCATCCAGATACATGATAATTAATAAAGTAAAAAGTAGCATCATTTAATATGATTCACAGGTTCTTCTTATCCAAAATCTTTCTACAACATTTTAACATGGATATAAATATGATTTGCTCTTTCTGTTAAAAAAAAAAATATATATATTTTTGTATTTATTTTGGTTTTATTCTTTCTCTACTCAATTCTGGAAAATTATTTGCATTTTGATTTTGACTTTTATTGAAGTTCTATTATTTAGCTACAATGACAACCCAATAGCTAAAAAAACAGAGTCTTATTATTGATCTTATTATATACTTAGGCAAATGACATATTCACAAATGACATTTCAATAATCAAAAATCACTCGTTTCCATGTTTGAAAACGAGGTCAAACAATAAATAAGAACTATTAGAAACTCCACCAATATAAAAACCATTAAAACTTGCACTTTACATGCTTTTATAAAGCTACAAATTCTTTAATACTGATAAAAACTAGCAGATTTTTCAATTAATAAAATATTTTCTCCATGTTTGAGGTGAAATATATATATATATATATATTTTTAAAAATCAATAGTAAGAGAATATTGACTCAAATTGAGTCAATAATTGACCT
Organism: Brachyrhaphis roseni; assembly: GCA_903066815.1. Classification (NCBI taxonomy): domain Eukaryota; kingdom Metazoa; phylum Chordata; class Actinopteri; order Cyprinodontiformes; family Poeciliidae; genus Brachyrhaphis; species Brachyrhaphis roseni. The sequence continues at coordinate 55,494 of CAEFZY010001674.1, forward strand.
TTGACCCTTTGCACGTGACGTCCGCCATGTCCGACGTGAAAAACAACCAATGTTGTAAAGCCTGCTAACCTTAGCAGCTAAAACTTAATCATAGTTTCGGTCAGCCCTCGGTGTAAAGGCGGATTTGTAGCGAACACTTTTTACAAGGTAAAAAGACTAACGTCTACATCGCATTATGGAGTCTAACCGTTGGTAACCATGGAAACAGTGTCGCGTTGTCATGTAGCCTAGCATGTATGGAAAAAACTGGTCAGCGTCTCGGCTTCTGTACGTTTTTAATGCTGCTCCGGTGTAAAGGGAAACGGTGTTTATGACATACTGACTTAAATCATGTGGTGTGAATTCAGACAAAGTCGGTGATTTGAACAACACGTCAGGAGGGAGACGATACGGGTCGGTTTCTAAGCTAGCTGTTTCCAACTCTTGTAAATACCGCGTCAAAGGGCCCCAACCAGGTGTGTTACGTTCACAGACAAATTAGCTCGATGCTAACAAGCACAAGCTATGAGTAAACTGGCAAAAACAACTTTGGAAAATAACTTAAGTCACTCCCAATTCTCACTTCCCACGTCCATCATGGCGCCTCAAATGATTATAAGTGACTAGTTGCAAAGGGTCAATATCTTGTGTGCTACGTGATAATAGTTTTTCCAGACAAAAATTCCTAAATTTGTAAGTTAGTTTTTCTTATTTCAAGTGTACTAAGACATTTATACGGAAGAATATTGGGGCCACCAAAAAAAAGAGAAAGAATTCTGACTTTAAAATCAGAATTTTGTCTGATTTAAAAAAAAAAAAAAAGTAAATCGGAGAATTCTGAGATTAATGTCAGAATTTTGACTTTAAAGTCAGAATTCTTTTTTTTTTTTTTCGATGGCTCTAATCCTCTTCCGTACATTCACACTAAGAAAATACTTGTTTTTCTTTTGTTTCTTTTTGCAGCATGCAACAAAGAGTAAAAATAAGCTCTTGTTTTTTTATTTTCCTCACCTGCTGGGTTCTCGGAGTGGCTGTTGGAGGGAGAGCGGGACACCGTGTTGTTGCGGTGAAAGGTGGACATCGGCGGTAAACCTCTGTTCATTTCAGCCGCCAGCACCGAATGAGGAGAGAAATCCTGAGCAGAAAGAAAACGCGTTTTAAAAACAAGAGTTTTTATATCAACATTCACCAGGGCTGAGGAAGGAAAACTCACCAGGTTGCCGTGGGTCGGCTGCAGGCTGCTGTAGCTCCCCAGCTGTGCTTGGTGGCCCGCCGAGGCCCCCAGCGCACCTTCATAGCCCTGCTGGTTCAGCCCGTTTACGGCGCTCCAGATGTCCGGAGAATTGCTCATCCCCTCTAAAATTAAGAATCATGTTTTATCGCCTGAACTGCTGAGGTGTCTTGAACTGCCAGTCAAGTTATAAAGCAGAAGACTGGACCCCGGTGCAAAGAAATTACATGCAATAACTAACTTTTACTGTCTCAATTAAACAGCACAGAACATGTTTGGTCGCTATGCTGCTCATTTCATATATCTCTTTTACACCGGGGTGAATAATGTATTCATGGTCTATGATATTAATAGCAACAAAGGAAAACATACTCATGCAGTGTAATAATTAAAGTAATTTAATTATGCTGTCTTAATTTTCTATTTGTGTTTTATTTATTTATTTAACACTTTTAGCCAGTTTCATATTCTGATCTGATTGTAGTTTACATTTTGTCACAAACATTTAAATCGTCCCTTACTATTAGGTTTTAAGTGTTTTGTTTCCTATTTTCATTGTTCACCAGTTCCCAGTTTATTTTATTTGATCCCTGTTTTTGTTCTTTTGTCTTTTGTTGGTCTTTTTTTAATTTTAATCAAGCTTTTTGTGTGTGTCAGCTTCTTTTTGATCATTTTTCCCACATTGCAAAAACACAAGATCTCACCAAATATCTTAATACACTTGAACTTAAAAGTAATTCCTTTAGCAATATATTGATGCTTTTTTAAAGTTACAAATTCCTTAATATTGATAAAAACTCGCAGGCATTTCACTTGTAACAAGACATTTTTTCCATGTTTTAAGTGAAAAAACTGCTAATCAAACTAGCATTTTATTGACTTGAAACAAGCTTTTCTCTATATATGAAAAAATTATTTGTAAATTAGTTCTGTCTTATTTCAAGTGTATCATATTTTCACTAGACGAGACAAAAATACTTTGCAAGATTTCTTGTTTTTGAAATAGTGTGCTACCAATAAAGTATAATTTACTGATTAGTTTTTAATATTTAAAAACCAATTTATCACTTTCCTTATATTTTTCTACCTCATTTTGTCATCATTTTATATCTAATTCTATATAAAACTAAACAAGGAGGTTCGACAAGAGGATCACATGGTGGTCATATGTTATAACCTACTACAAAAGCTACAAGAAGCATGATACTTCAGGAAACATTTGATTGTTATTGTTGGATAATGAGTGTTTTGAGGTTTCGCTGGGCTTGAACTCACCAAAGAAGGTGCTTGCAAACACATTGCTGGGGACTTTGCTTGATGAGTGTGAAGTTGAGTTGCCATCAGAGCTGTGAGGCTGCCCATAAACCTGAAAAAACAATTAAAACCACTTTGTAAACTAATAATTTTCCTACTTTCTGGTGCAGGATGCTGGGCTGTAAAGCTAATTCCAGTTAGCATGTGGACAGGAGCAAAAGTTAACACATTAATACAGAAAAGATGTCTTTTTTTCCCCCTCACATTTACATGTTTAAAGTCACGCCACATAGTTTGGATTATTTAAGATGTGGATTTGCAGGTGGGCTTTGGATTATTATGCGTAACTAAAATCCACTTGATGTCAGTGTCACAGATATCCAGACATTTTTCTTCGGGATTCCTGGATATTTGTGGTACCTGGGGAGTTTCCAGGATGTTTACTTTGTGTTAATTAGCAATTTAATTAAATCTATAGAACCAAATCACAACGGCATCACAAAAAAAGCAAAGAAAAAGTGAGCACAAGGTCTGCAGATGAATATGGCTGCAGTTTTTTTGCCTCTGCTTTATGATATTCTTCTGTTTTCTGCTGTTTGTTTTTAAGTTGTATGATGCTTTAATGTTTTCTGAACAGGTTGTTTATGAAAACTTTTATTTAACGTACCTGGTTAAATAATTATTCTGGCCTCATTTGGATCAGCTCTCATGCAGGGTCACCTAAATGTTTTCTACATTTGTGGATAAAGCTTTGACTCTAGTTCTCTGGAGTCCCAAAGTCTTCAAAATGGCATTTTTGTTTTTCATGTATTCTGTTAGTTTTTGGTTTAATCACAGTGAATTTGTAGTTTGCATGGAAGCAATCTGAAGTAATAATGCAATGAAAACAAAACAGAGTGCGGATGCACACTTGGAGCCATCGTGGTAATCCATAATCTGCAGATCCATGCACCTCCTCATCCGGATTTGGGAACCGTTCACCAGGAGAAATCCCTGCGCTAATCATGATCAGGTCTGGCTGGGACTCAGATCCCCAAAAACATAAAACTGAATTTCAATTTGTCACAATTCCTTTAAATTTAGACTAAAACCTACCTGTATAGAGTTGGTTTGGAGACATTATAAATGAAACAATAATCAACAGTTTGATGTGCAACAACGGCACTTGATAAAATCTAATGCTTGTTGACTGTGTGTTGTTTGTTGGTTTGCACTGATTTCCTTAATTCTGGGAGATCGGTGATCGGCCAATACCTACATGTGAAGCCGATTTTATTTATCTCAGCAAATGTCTAAAAATCAGCCGCTGTCCTCTTCTGCTCTGCAGAGAGAGAGGTTTGACTGACAGACCGGCCCACCAGGTTATGTCTGCACGTTTGCAGCTAACAATCGTCATCCCACTGTTACCAAGTCAGCGACTTTCTGGCTGTGTTTAGTGACATTTTAGACAAAAAAAAACGGAATCGGCAGGTCAAGCGTTTTAAAAATTGTTAATTGATGATTGTCTAGAAAACTCCAATTGGTGCACTTCTAATTCTGCAACTTTGTGTTTTAGTGTTATGTAAATCACTTTGACTGACTGATAGATTGATGATTTGTGCTCAAGATAACACAAAAAGGCAAATAAATTTCAGATTAAAGCATGCCTTGCACTCACGCAGACACAGAAACCCACAGAGAGGCGCTCGCCTTGCCCAAAACCACCAAGAGGCTGGGCCTGCACCTGCACTTACCTCCGTCGCTTTGATGTGCCCCAGGAAATGAAAATAAACCTCCCTGCGCTGCATCAATGGGGTGTCAGTTACCCGGACGACAAGTTCTGGAAAGCAGGCTATTAGAGACTCTCTTGAGTACGCTTGTGCAAGACTCGCACATTTAGGCAAACCACGCACACACACGCGTGTGCACGCACAGAGCCGTGACCCTGGCTGGCAAGAGTCCCATGGTGATTGTGGGCTTGGCCAAACAGAAGAGCCCCTGTCGACACTCGGCCCGTCTGAGCCGCCACGGGCAGCATATGGCAGAGGATGAAGCCAATTGTCCTCTTTACCATCAGCATAGCAGGCGACCCGTTAATAATGGTCACACCCCCGCCCCAGCACGCCCTCTCTGGCCCCCGATGGAGAGGGGCCATCGCCACGGCACCCTCTTTTAGCATAGCATTGATTTAAGAGCCATCAATCATCAGATCACAAAATGATAATGCACTTTTTTCTTTTTTTTTTATCCTGCAGTTCAAGAAGAAATTCAAATGCAATAAATCATTATTTTCTATTAACTGAAAGCTTTTTAGGGCAGAGATATGTATATAGTCCTCCAAGAAGAGCAGCGTTGTAAACACACACACAGAGAGCATCAAGATGTGAGATAAGTGAAACATCAACTTGCTATTCAAGGCCCATGCCTCGCTCTACCGTGGCCAACTCCGGCCACATGCAACCAATTTTCTGCCTCTGTGATCCACGATGTCTGGATGTGGTTAGTCTCTCCGAGATCAAAGCTGCCTTTGATAATGGTTGCAGTGGTGCAGGGACTGCTCCAACGTAGCGGGGTTAAATCAAATAGAAATAGAGGCAATCTGCTTCATGTCAAGATGTTTTTCTGCTGCCAGGCTTGACTGGATTGCACAGAGCAAACAGGAAGTCTCACTGAAGCGTTTTAAAAACAAGCCTTTTTGTCAGCCTTGAACAAGAAGTAAAAGTGAATTTAAAATTATTGCATGTCGGACAGATTGTGTTCTGTTTTTTTGTGATTTGATCTGTGATTTTTTGATCATTAAATGCATCAAAGTAAAAAAAAAAATTAAGAGTCATATCACCCAATGTTGCACTTCTTTTTTAGTTTTGTAAGTCAGAAAGAGATTTAAATGCAAAAATTGGGATAATTTTATTGTCATTTTCTGCTGGATTCAAAGCTAACATCTCTATTATGAAACCTGTTTTATCCTGAGAAGGAAAATAATCTGAATCAGTTAAAACTGGAATTTAATTTTCAGCAAAGAGAAACCTGACTGGTGCATCTCTACAGGATTACTGTGGAGCTGAAAGAGTTCAAGAAAATTTAATTCCTAATGTTGCAACTTTATGATAACTTAAAACCAAATTCGCATCTTATTACAGCACTGACTCATCTGAAAGACAAAGCTTTCTCCCTCTGCACCTCAAAACACACACGAGTCATCAAATATCCTGTTTGAAGAAGACAACATCCTAAAAGATCTGACATTCCTCCATCAACTTTCAATTGGCACAAATGTTTATTCAAGTTTCCACTGCAAATGCATTCAAATCTGATGTTGATTCTTGATGTAAAACTCAAGAAATGAACTAACAGAACAGCTAAGAATGCAGCAAACAACAGACAGACAAACAAACAAACCAACCTAATTTATGGTTAATAAAATATGAAGATACTCACTGGCTTCATGTTGTAGCAGTACATCAGTGAATTGTTGCCTGTCCCAGAGGCAGGATGAGCACAGTACATAACTCTGTCTGGATCACAACGAGACTCTCAGCTCTCTCCACACACAGCTCCTCTGTCCACCTCTTTACTCATGTGTGTGGTGTGTTGTCCACACACACTCCTTCCCCTAACCCACCCCTGCTGGTCGTGCAGCAACCCGCAGACAACTTATGCAAATCAGGGCTGGACCATTTCATCCGGCACAGAGGGGGTGGCCAAGACATGACGCTTTTGCTTTAAAATGTTACATCATTTATGAGCTTTTCTGCTTCTAAGTGGGAAATTATTACACAAAGAACTCATTATTTTGCAATTTGTGGTGGCATGGGTTTTTGTAAGCACAAAAAGCATTAATAAATTCACATGAAAACCAAAATAACTGGGGATTCCCAATATGGATAAATAACCCCAAAAATACATTATTGTAGTGATGAGAGATCCTTCTTGCTCAGATATCATCCTGTTTTCATGTCATCTCGCATAAGTGTAAAGTTGAACACACACAAGGCTAGAAATCCCTCCTCTGGACCAACAAGCAGTGATGACGCCACCAAGATAATCTCCTGTTAGACAGGTAGAGGTTTCCAGTAAACACTGGATACTACAGCCTTGTCTGACCTACATTCACAAATAGAGCCAGGTCTTAATTTGCAGGCACGTGTGGCATGGAGAGCTGGGCTTGGAGGTTATTTGGTCTGTCTGGGTGATCGTCTGCAGCATCTCCTAAAAAGAGTCATCCTTCCCGTATGAGGTCAAATCCACCACACGTATCATTTTTAACCAAAGCATATGCAAACGACATTAAAAAAAATTACAATTTCATTTGTGTCTTGGATTAAGCATGCCTTCTATATGAGAGAGGGGGTTGAAAACATGGACTTGGCTCAATGCACAGAGCTACAGTATGGCACCCGGTCCTGGCACGGCTCGGTGTTTTACAGACACCTCACAAGAATCCAATCAAATGATTCCCGCTGGGACAAAAACAAAGTCGTTTCCAAACCACAATACTGACTCTTCAGTAAACACTAAAGACAGACTCCAATGCAGCAGAGAGCTGTAATAATAAAATAGTATTTATTTCCTGTTAACACTCAAACTGAAAATAAAATAGTGCAAAAATGTCTAACTCCATTATTTGCTAGGATGTCTTTGAAACCGTTTAATCAGTGAGAGATTCAACCGGTTCATGAAACAATACAGATTTTTTTTAATTCTTGCTCGCTTTTTGCTTTGCTTTATTTTTCAAGGGATATTTTTCTTTTTCAGAGATGTGTGACCAAAAGCCTTTCTTCCTTTCTTAAGATGTCTCTACCTGAATGAAGAAAAATTTTGCTGCATGACTGTAACAAAAACATTTAACTGTTTCCAGAGGTCGTTAAAGGTCAACCTCCCCGGTGTCCACACACATTTACAAAATCAAACAAATTTTGAATTAACATAGTAAAACATTTGAGCCACATTTAGTTGTGTCTACTATCTTCTACTCTTTAAGTCAAATAAATGTATCCAGTTTTAGATTTTGATCCTAAATGTGAGTTTGTGAAAGATAAACTTACAGCAGTAAGTTGTGTTAACTTTTTATTAATTTAGTCAAACCTCCAAGAGTTGAATAAACTAGAGTTTTTAGGTTAGCACTTAAAAAACTGAAAGTAGAGAAAGACAGGAGTGGGAACTATTTCCCAGAATGCTTAGCGGCATGTTTTTGTCTCCTGAGATGGAAGTGCGTTA
>CAEFZY010001675.1:0-24309 GCA_903066815.1 Brachyrhaphis roseni
ACGAGTGATTTACTTAAAGCGTGAGCAGAATACTTTGAGTAAGTGATCCACGTAATGGACTTGTGCTGGAGAAAGGCTGCATGAAAAGACTTATTCAGCAAGATAGATACTGAAGCCGGGGCATAAACCGAGGCACTGCAGCGTCTCAAAGGTTGGCATTGTCCAGACATCAGAGGAGCCTTTTTTTTGGCCAAATGGCCCGCTTACGTTTCACTGAGCTTTAGTGGATCAGGTTGTCCTGTTTGCTTTGTTGTAGTCCCTCAACCACCCACCCAAAAAAAGAGGGGAAGGAAAAACATTCAGGGAAGCATTACATCTCTCAAGGTAGTTGGTCCATGTCTGGTTCATCTGAGTCCAGGTCTGGTTTCCCTCCATCCAACAGATGTAACCTGCAGGGCAGCCATCCACGGTGGCATTCCAGAAAGTCTGAGACATGTCCAAAAAAAAAGGGAGGGGACACAGTAAGCAATCCAGCACCAGACAATCATCTTTCTGTTATAGCAAACAACATTAAATCTTTTTAAAGAACATGACCTCACACAATGGAATCACTGTAGTCACAGATCAGGAAGGACAATATCAGTGATTTAGAGGAAGGATAATAGTCTATTATCCTTCCAAGACTCTATTTTTTGCAACTGATTTTTCTTCGATTGCTGATTTCTTACCGTGTTTTTCTCTGTCTTGCACCATCTTTTGACCAGACTCTTGTTCCTGGCATCGCCAGAGCCAGTTGCGATGTCACCGATCACCGATTTGTCCAGCTGAGAGGACAAGGAAGTGTTTCATTTACCCGAATCTTGAACAGTAAATCTGAACCCTCCCATCTCGACTCATTTTGTCACCTGGATGATGGAGCTGGTGAGGGGGTCCGTGATGACCTTCAGCAACTCGGGCGCGTCCTCTCCAGACTCGATGTTGAAGGACTTGATCAGGAGGTCGGTGAGTCTGAAGAGGACGCCCGTCGCTGCTTCCAAAGGCAGAAGGATTAGCACAGACAGCCAATTGAAGAAGTCGTGGACGGTGGCGCCAGCGAACGCCCTAAAAGTAAAGAAAACAATGCGTTACACACTTTGCTGGAGGTCACCCTTCGTCTTTCATTACTTCCTGCTTCCTGTTCACCTGCGGAACTCATTTCGGTCTCCAGCTTGCATCACAGCCACGATGGTGTTGGTGACCGATGTGCCGATGTTGGCCCCCATGATGATCGGTACTGCAGATTTGACGTCCAGCACTGAACAAATGCAGAAGCAACAATTGATGGGCCTCAATAATCCTGCTGTGATGATTGCATTTACCGTTGGCCTAAGTTAAGTTACAATCACGTAAGTTATTACATTATTGACTGACTGTTGTATTTTTGGCAGAAACTTTTCACATGCTTCCATGTTGAGCTTCAGGTCGGAAAGCCTTTCTTATCCTAATCTGTAACTCTCCATAGATTTTCTAACAGATTATTTTGAAGCTAGGCTGCTCCAAAAATGCTAATATCACATTCAATAAGGAAATAAAAACTTTAGGAATACTTTTTGGCTTAGCTGTGGTTTGATAAATAAGTTCAATGTTCTGAGATTCAGAAGCCAGATTATAGTCATGTGACCTACAAGTGTTTTCAGAGCTACCATGCTATCAAAAGGTTTCGTTCATAAAAAAACAATCAAGTAATAACTTATGACACTACTTTATAATTGTTCTTTTCCTCTCTGGGCTTTTCAAATTTAATAACGACCAGTTTGGCCGTTATTATGCTATTTACAAAGTTACGGCTTCAAAGCTATTTAAGTTTTCCTCTTTCCAGTCCTTCTCATGAGATGTCAGAGGAAGCGAAATTAATAATGGAATTTTTCTCAGGCTGTGTGAAATATGCAGCAGCTCAGCGTTTGTTGGTCCTCTACGACTTGTTGCTTCACACAAACGAGAGAGTTTTTAAAAATGTGTGTGTTTAGAAATATTTATGGTGGTCCAAAACCAAGGTTATGACCTAAAGTGTTACACAGCTGACTGCATTGCCTTACTAACATCAACCCAGCATCCCTCTATTAAGAGAAAATGTATTTTAGCTCAAAATGATTGTTCAGTGAGACCCTCATGGTGACGGTCCTTGTCCGTAAAGAGTCTTACTTACACCCAGAAGACACCATGCTGACCACAATAGACGAGGAGGTGCTGGAGCTTTGCACCATCACTGTGACTAACACCCCGATCACCAGCCCAGCCACAGGGTTGGATAACACAGCGCTGTCCTGGAAGATGTCCCCAGCTGCTTTGCCTGTACATCCACAGACCTCAAGGTTCAATAGTGAAGTACTTCATAGGCTACACACCACGAAAGTACCCTATTGTCTAATACAGAGCATAAATCTGCAAAGATGGAACGATGAGTCATGGTGACCCACGGCGCTAATTTGGTTTTCACCTCCGACTAGCTGGAAAGCAGAGCTGAGAACATCCAGCGAGCAAATAAACAGGTAGAGTAATCCGAGCAGCAGAATCAGCTTCACAATGGCAGTCAGCACTCTCATTATCTTCCCTCGTGTGTCCAGCTCTGTGCGGCAGGAAAGCAAAAAAATAAAAAACCCAAAACAAAACACTGAGTCAGAGTCAGCTTTTAGAAAAAGGAATGGGATAAGAATGGCGAGCTGCCTCACCTGACCACTTGAGCCCGGTGTCTTTGAGTTCTGGGAGATCCCAGGGATCTTCCTCAGGAGGCTCCTCATTCTCCAGGTCCAAGGTGGAGTAAGGTGGTGGCATTTCCTTATCTTTACCCTTAGACCTGTCACCTAATGAGAGATTGGAAAACACAGGTGTTAATGACAGCTTGAAAGACTTTAGAAGTATCCAAAAAAAAAAAGAAAAAAGAGCCTACTCATGGTGGAGGACGAGTCGTTCCCCTCTTGTGGTCTCGGTGCCATGACTGTTGGAGAAATGACAAGAAGTTAAAGGAATGAAGTCGAATGAATGGATTTAAGAGAAACACAAAGCAGACCTGATGTGACTCTTAGGGCTAGACAGCGATACGAAAACCTGCTGAGCTGGCAGTGGTTGTTTTGTGAAACATAAAAGAATCCAGACGAGGCGATTTTGTCATTTTCACAAGTTGTTTTTCATGCTGTTTTTAACGATGTGATATGAACTACCACCGTTAGCCAGGTGTCCATTATTAAAGGCACTCATGTTTCTATCTGGAAAAATCTAAATTTGAAGTTATAAGTACATTTTTTTGGGGGTGAAAATGTTCCAACACTGCTTCTCCAATAGTTTTGTTGATCTTTGAGATCGACTTTCTGATTCGGATTTTAACTCGTTTTCATTATGGACAGGGAAGATTTAAATGTAAACCCAATGTCTGTGAAATGATCTTTATACTAAAGTCTCTAATGGCGTCTAAATGCCATCAAAACGTGTTGGTGCTTATCTCAGTCCATTTTCTAAATAAATTCAACTCTTTCAAATATTTTTCTGGAGTAAAGAAGGACAATCTGTTCACATAAAAAATAATCTGTCTTCAGTCAATCTGATTTACAATGGAAAGAAATCACAATTTCTACTGAAATATCTTACTAATAGGGATGACCATTCCTTAATGGCTAATTATTACGTTTAGCTACAATTCATTGGCAATAATAATAATAATAATAATAAGTATAATGAGACCCATTTTAAATCAGTGACCTGAACTTTGATTTAACCTTAAACATCGTTAAAGAAGTGATTCAGTTATGATCAATTCAAGAGTAAAAAGCGTGACAACTTCTGGAGGATGAGACACAACAGACGAGATTAAAAACCAAAAATAATCCTAATCATCATCAGTCAGAGAAACAGCCTCGCGCTTTTAAAACGCAGGTGCATGTCTTTGAAGTTTCCTTCTCTAAACGCCTAAAGCCCGTTTCGTTTCGGTGTCTTTAAGCGACCGAGACGGGAGAGTCTCTCCTCACCTGTGTGTGTGGAGCCGCCGCGTTCACCTGGGTTACCTGACGCTCTGCTCCCAGGCGCCGCGCCGCTTTTATAGAGCACAGCTGCTGCGCGCGCACCCGCGCGCTGCGCTCGGTTCAAAGGTCGCTCACCTTGGAGCCAGAGAACAAGCAGGGAAAGACTTTGCGCCGCCGCAGCAGCAGCGCAGCGTGGTACAACACGGTGCGCCGCCTGGCTGATAACGGAGCCAATAATCTGATTAATAATAATAGTTACTCACTGCTGACAGAAACAACACGAGGAGCTTCCTTTGAATCATCTTCAATTTAAAATGACCTTCATAGAAAACCTCACTGCCTCTTAATAAGAATACAAACACCAACACGGAGCAGTTCTACATGGTTAGTACGGCTTGGAAACGTTTGGAGCCTCAGGTGGTGTCATAAAGTTAGCTGCCCTCTGGTTGCTGGAAAAGTAACTATTGTCAACATTTAAGGTTGAGAGAAAGGTTAAAACAATTACTTGAGATACCTCCTTAAAGATTTCCTCAGTTTTTATTTTACTGTCACACTTAAAAGTCATCTACACACAACATCAACAATAACAACAACAACAAGATAAAGAAAAACTGATGAAATACAATCATTTTTTAAATGATGGTTTTATTTATTGAGTGTAAAAAGCCACCCAAACCAGTGTGGCTCTATGTGAAAATGTAATCCACCTCCTTGTTAAATAAAATGTATAATTAACCACACGTTGTGGATAGCTGAGAATAAAGACAGCAGTGGAACTGAACCTTTCTGAAAAAAGAAAAAGAAAAAAAAACATGAAGCTGGCTTAATGATTTCAAAAGCAACATGACGTTGCCCGATCTGGAGAAAATGAAAGAACACATGAGAAATACCGTAAATAAGTAGGTCAGTGTAAGAAAACCTGATTTATATATGTTACACTAAGTTTCCTGTAGCTCAGAGAATAAACTTTAAAATACGGTTGTCAGTTTATAAGTCACTGAACGGCTTGGCACCACAATACAGCAACGTTCTGATGTTTTATCAGCCTTCCAGGCCTCTCAGGTCTCCTGGTCCTGCATCAGAACCAGAACCAAACATGGAGGCGCAGCGTTCAGCTTCTATGCGCCGCAAATCTGGATCAAACTTCCAGAAAACTGCAAAACTGCTGAGACACTGAGCCCCTTTAAATCAAGCCTAAAAACCCAGCAGTTTACAGTTGATTAATAATAACTGGAACATTGGTCAATATATATAATATATTGTTTATCGCTTGTTTCAGAATTGGTTACTGTGTTATGCTTTTACAGTGTGAAGCACTTTGAACTGTCTTGCTGCTAAAATGTGCTGCACAAATAGACCTGACTTGAATATTAATCCCAGAATGCACTGCAATAACCTTTCAATTCTAAAGGGAAGAGGAGAACTTTGTACAAATTTGTAACATCATGGTTTTTAATAAATAACTCTGCCCTAAAGGAAGCCGTCCCTTTATCCAGCACCGTAGGAAACTTTTTTTCTTCTTTGCTCACCGAAGGGAGATGTATAAATCTGGATCCAAAGTAAACATCCCGTCTACCGCCTCGATGTATTCAGTGACTGAATTCTGGCTTGTTTGAAACTCTGCAGAAGGAATCTTTAAACGATGGATTCCTTTAACAGAGATGCTGTCTCTGATTCAGCGAACGTCGGAGATAAACTCAAGTCCTTCATCTATTGTATTTTAAGGCCACAGCCTGAGCAGGCAGGTATTCGTTCTGAGGCTGAAACTATTTGGCTGTTCTTTCCTCATATTCAGCTAGCCCTGATTTTGATCTAGTAACTAACTCTGTTAATAACTGCCTTCGGCATTTATTCATAGCCAAACTAAGCCTATTATCACACAGCATATCTTTCACAGGTCAAAAGTCATAAAAAACCCCACACACATAAAAGTGGAAAATAAAACTTTAAACCCACTATGGATAAATAAATCTTTGGCTGCTTCTTAAAAGAAGATAGTACAAAATATTCCACAATCTGGAGGATTTATCTGCTCACTGATTTGTTAGCAGCCTCTGACCAGAAAATCTCAGACTGAGAGAAGAGCAGCGGGCTTCTAGGAAGTTTAGTGATGGAGGCTGTGGCTTGACCAATCAGGGTTTAACTCGGTTTTAAAACGCAGCAGTAGTCAACGTAGCAGGTTTAAAACCGCAGCGATGTGCCGTCTCTGGTGTGTGTTGGTTTAAAGTCCTGCAGCAGCGTTCTGAACCGACTCCACATCGCTCCACATCCTTCTTATTCCAACACGTAGGAAGGCTGGTGCAATAATCACAATAAAAGTTAAAGAGGAAAGACTTTGAGGCCCCAGTGAGCTGCAGTGCAGTGAATATGGCAAACATGGACCAGTGGCGAACCTTCCGAGGAGAGACCCACCTACCAAAATTAATCTAGCATTAATTGTAACTTTTCTGTTTTTTATTTTCATCAAATTATTCTAGTATGTTGTCGTTTTTGTTTTTGAAACTGCACTTTGGTGCAGTTTCTTTTAACCTGTTTTCAAAAGTGTTACATAAATAAATTTGAGATTGACAGAACATCTTATTAACAACTCATTCTGGAGTCCGGTCAAAAATTTGCATCCGTGGGCGAGTTCGAGTGCAGTAAAACAGTGCTGACCTAACAAAACGCAGACAATGTTTCACAGAAGCTAAATAAAAAACATATTAATGATCCCTAAGGCTTCTGGGTAATATTATACAGATAAAAATGTAATTCTTCCATCACTTCTGGCATAAAACTGGCATCACAATGTGATTTTTTCTGCCTCGGGACCTAGATAACTTGCCATAACTTATGGAACAATTTTAGTATACACCTTAATTTGACCTTTTTTTCCCATTCAAACCTATTAAATTGAAAGAATAGCTTAATTTTATTTAGTAAGTCTCTGAAAAGTGTTTTTTTTAAGTAAATTGTCTTCTATGCCCCTTTTCTTCTTCCACTGTTTTATTTTTTTTAGCTTTATAATGTCTGTCATCAACATGTTTTACTATCTGAATGTGTGTATTTAAATAGAAGATATTTACCTTCTGTTTATGTTGTATAAACATTCTGTAAAATGGATAGAACCACACAGAAAGGAGAATGTCCATCAGTTTGTGACCTTAAGTCTAATTCCTCTTGGGTTTTAAAGGAGGACAACAGCTAAATGACTAAAGGAACAAAAAAAGGGAAAGATTTGAGGGGCCTAGTCAAAGTCTGGAATCAAATCTGAATGAGATACGGACAGATAATCTGATTTTTTTTGGTGCAATTTCAAACATTAAGTGCGACAAAACATCAAAAACAGAAGAAATCAGTATGTTTAAAAATACTTTTTTCACTGCAGTGTTTCAGAACACACACTAGCTAACAACACACACACACACCCACCCCCACACACACGTTTATAGCTCCCTGAATTTGTCTTATGCTCATAGTGAGATACTGAGCCCATAGGACTGCAACAACATATCATTTTACATCTGAAATAAACGCTGTCTATATAAGTGAATGATTAAACTCTGGTCGTGTTTCAGCTACTCCCAAAATGCTGTAAAATAATCGTGATAAATTTAATGTGGCGTCAATAAAACGAGTTCACCGAGTTGAGGGGAAAAAAAACTCTGAACATCTGACATAAGATAAATAAAGATGTCTATATAAATATATGCATTAAATAGACAAAAAATAGTTTTCAAATGATACATGAATGCTGTGATTATTATGATGCAGTAATGTTGCTACTGCATCATAATTGGATCTTCCACAAAACTAGTTTGTTTTGCAAAAACGCCAGGCTTTGCATATGTGTATTAGTTTTCAATAAAAAATAATTTCTCTACACTGTGAGAGCGACAAACATGAGTCAGAAGACTCCAGACGAGCCTGAATGGAACACCAAAATAAACTAATCTGGCCAGATTTGGGGCTTAAATACAGTATGTGATTGTTTTTGTTTTGCTTTTTTTTTTTTTTTTTTTTTTTTAACCATCTTAGCTTCAAAACAATAGCTCACGACCAGAAATCAATGATTACACCGTGCTGCTCTAAACTACCAATCAGATGAGTGCATTCTGCAACTAGAGGCAGAGTCTAGAAGGAATATTATGGTATGGGTTAGACGTTATGAAACTTCAACAAAAAAAAAAAATTCAAATTAGGTTGCATGATCTCATAAAACCGATTACATAATCATAAAATCTCCCCTTTTACCCTCCCATGATGTTATTAGACCAAAGAAGAGAAACTATACAGAGACACATGAGGATGATTACAAGATATCTACGAAAAAAAGTCATGAGGTGTGTTCTGAGAAGCAGATGAAGTAAAGACATGACACATCCACTAAAAATATGTCTCCTTGTTTGTTTGTTAATGCTGCGTTTAGCTCCTGCAGGTAACAACATTGTCTAAACGCCTTGTATTTTTTCTCTCTTTTTTTTCCCCGTCCAAAGCCTCAAACTTCACTGGGGATTATTTAGATTTCATGTGACATAGGCAGCAAAAATGAGTGTATGATTCTAATATTTGGATTTTGCTTCCTTTCACTCTGATGGGCCGGGAGCGTGCGGCTGAGCTGTTCAGAGTTCAGCGGATAACGGGCCGAGCTAAACGCAATCCTGTTAGAGACGCTGCAGAAGACTGGAGACTGGTGGGGGGTGGAGGTTTCTGGTAGGAGAACGACGTTGAACATGCAGTGACAATTTTATGAAAATCTGACTCATCTTTAGCTGTTTTGTAAAAAATAAAATATGGGAGAAAAAAGCTCGAAAGGTATGCCTTTCGGGAGCAGAAATTGTGTAAAATCTTGTTGTGGAAAATTGTATAATACTATGTATTGTCTTTTTTTTTTTTTTTTTTTACAATTTAGCACCATTTACATATTTTGTCACAGACAGAAAAATATTTCATTGGAGTTTTATGTGGATGACCAACACAAAGTGGTGCACAATTATAAAGTAGAAAGAAAATCATACATGATTCAAAACTTTTTTTTTTTTAAACAAATACAATACTAAAAAGCGAGGAAAAGTTCAAGGGGTGTGAATACTTTTGCAAACTACTGTATGTTAGTCTGTTGCATACAAAATGACAAACTATGAAACAGTTGAAATGGCGTGAATACTTTCCAGCGTACATGTGCCCGACCATGTCCGAAACATTATCAGAGGAAACCTGTCTCTATGAAAGATATTACTAATTGATGAAACCCAACCCGATGACGCTTCGCGTTCAGCAAAACCTCCACACAAAGGGCCAAACTTATCCTAAACATGGAAAAACATCAAGACTGAAACAAAAAATCAGGGCTTCTATCCATGAGCAAGAGAGGAAAGTGTGATGTTGCCTCATTTTAAAGGGCATCTGAAAAACACCACAGCATTTTAACAGAAGCGGTTGAGCCTCGTTCATTCAGGAAGTGACATAAACAGGTTCAAGACTCTGGAACCAAAACATAAGATTAAAAATGTTGCTTGGGTCTTGAGACTGGGTAAATAGGATAAATATTTACTGCAACAGACAATGTTAGGCAAAAAAACAAATATTTAAAAAACAACAACAAATTAATCAATTTAAGTTTTAAATCCCAGATTTGCTTACCAGTGAATTCCTGTGAAGCAGGTTAGAATCAGTTCATATCTTAGTGAATATTATTGGGTTAATTCCAGCAGAGTTTGATGAAGCTCAAAATCCCTGAATTGTTAAATAGGTGCACCAGTAATGATCTTCCTGGTACCAGAAACAAACATTTAAGTTGATACTAAACATTCAAAAAGGCAGTGTAAGAATTAAATATAGCAGTTCTCACTTAACATTATTCAATAGACTATTGCTGGTTTCAGATGCTAACTATACACACTTTACTTGTTTAATTAAAAGATGTTTCACACACATATCTAAAGCCTTCTGTGTTAATAATAATAATAATAGTTATTATTATTATAATAGTTTCTGCATATGTGACAACGCATTAAGGCAAATAAAATAGTATGAGCATTAAACTCCATTATGTTTTTCAGAAAGTGTCAAATGTAAACCATCTGGTAATAATCTTGACATAATATCTAAATCATCAGCTTGGTGCTTCACGATCGACATTGGGACCACGACCCAGACATGTGGGCATCTTTATATTCATGTGACGGATTGGACAGTTTTCTGTGAGATGTTTAAAGCTTGTCCAACCAAACTGCATTAAACTCTTCCACATCTTCTTCTGTCTGACCCGTTTGCACGACGCTGTTTGTTTGCTAATGTTCTCTCATGTTGTAAAACTGATATTAAATTAGAGTTGGGCATTTATTTTATTGATGACCATTTATAGTAACACATTTCTTGTCATAATAAGAATTTTGATTTATTGTTGTCACGATAAATTACAATAAAATGTTTAAAAATCCCCTCTGCAAAACGGTCTGTAATGTGCGGCTTGATATTTTCATTATTTGTGCACTGTTCAATAGAAGCATCAACAAGTGTGGAAATTTGATTAAGCGCAATACAAATGGGAATGTTTTTCAAGAGCAGTATTTGTGTTTTGTGGGACTACAGTTACCGTGACACACAGTCACGGTCAAACGGTTACCAAAAAAAGATGTAATTAATACTTCTAACCGCAATATCGCAATATCACCACAAAATATCGTGATGAAACTTCATGTCCACATTAAATTCTACAGAAAATTGGGTGCGTTGGATTTTATTGGGAGTATTCAGAAGGGGAAGAATAAATACAAGCCACACTTTTCAGATAAATAATTATAAAGAACTTTGAAAGTCAAGTTTTCTTTGTCTTTATTATGCGTTAGTGAAGCACGAGGTCTCTCTACAGACACAAGTATTATTTATATATATATATATATATATATATATATATATATGTATGAAGTTTTGCGACTGTAATGTAACAAAAAGTGAATATGTTCAAGAAATGTACATTTGTATAATTGTTTATAAAGATCAATGCTTGACAAATGCATTATGTTGTGGTTTTAAAACTTTATTACTATTGCTGGATTTTTATGGGGCATAATTCTAAGTGACTTTATTAGCTGCACAGATAAAGGAGACACACGCAAGGTGGAGCACTCAATATCTGGCTGAACATTGATTAAATATCTTTATTTATCTCTCTGATAATTGCCCGTATGTACCGATTCCCAGGGCAGCAGCTTCTGTGCAGTAACGAACAGTAGAGCCATCTCGTATTGGGCGTTTTGATTCCCTTCAAAGCTTTTTTTCCTCTCTCCCCCACCCAGCTTTGACCTTTTCACAGCCTTCGCAGTAACGTGGCGGGAGGATGACTGACAGCCCTGTGCATTGCGAACCAATTAGACATAAAGACCAATCTAAAAAGAGGCAACATTTTACAATTACCTCGGTTATTTATTGACTAACCCATTAGAATGGAGGCAGCACTTTTCTCCATGTGACTTCGGGAAGACCCACATATGATGGGAGAGGATCAGCGGAGGTTTACCTTTGACCTTTGGAATGCTGCCCTCACCGCCTCACACAATCACGCGTTCATTCCACACAGTTCCAAACGAGTTCTCGACATTTTCTGTTCCTCGTTTTATTTTCGTGCAGTTATCGAATATAAGTCAATGATTGCCTGCGAGGGGAGGCTGAGCTGTTTGCCGTGTTGCCATGCTGGCACAGTGCACAGAGGGTCAAACGGCTTTCGCCCGCGTGTTCCAGCCGGGGACGGCCAGCCCTGTGGTGCTACACACATGCCGTGCGTGGGCCGCGCAGTAAAACCATAAAACTCTGGCTGGTGGAGCTCGTCCAAACTGGCTGAATCTCTGCGGGTGGTGGAACAACTATTGAGGTTCCAATCAGGCTGACACAGAAATGACCAGAGATGGAATGGAGGAGGTCGGTGTGATTCTGCCGCTTTTATCTTCCGCAGTCCTAAGAGGCTGAACCGAAAAAAACCAAACAAAAATAGCTTTAAATGACAGCTGAGGGAAGTAATGACAACAACGTCTCTGCCTTTCTGTGTTTCGAGGCTCAGTTTGCTGGAGTTTTTTTGGGGGGTAATATTTGGACACGTGTGGCCCAGAAGAATCCTTTCAACTAACTCAGAAGTACAGCAGTTATTAATCGGAGAGGACATGTTGCTAAAAGCGTATCCCGGGGAACAGAGCTCTGTCCTGCTGCCCTCAGATGGACACAGCTCAAATTCAGACACTATGGACTAAAACAGAGCACTCGAAAAGTAGCTCGCGTTTAGAAAAGTAGATTTTTCTCATTCATTTCACATAAGGCCGATGAACTTCCTTGTATTTTAATTAGGGTTTCACAAAATGGAGCATAGTTGTGATGTGTGAGGAAACAGATGGTTTTCCAAGTGCTGACGTCAACATGACTCTAACGCATCGCAATATAAGCATTTCATATCTGTCAAAATTGATAATTATTGAGGTTTTTTTTAATTAAAATTTATAAAATTCTCCCACATTGGTGGGCTTAGCTTTCCTTGAGAGTTTGAGCGGCTAAAGTCTTTACTCTGCCTACATCCCCCAGAATGCTGTGCGGTTCTACATCGGAATTCAGCGGAATTATTGAATATTCAATCAGACATATCATCTGCAGATATTGATAATGTGTCTATCGCGATATATATATTGTTATTGGGCCATTGTAACCATGCTTTGATTTGAATGGTCAGAGCAATAACTAATGCTGAGTTTTGATCACTTCATTCCACATGTTTGCTGTCTCCGTATCAGGCCTTGTTTTCAAACTGCATCAGGACCTCTTGTGGTTCATTTCAGCAATGACTCTCTTGCATAAAGCTCAGAAACTAACAGTTGATTTTCCCACCTGTGCCACACTTTTTAAATGTCGGCACAACATATTTAACTATGAGATGTTGAAGGCGAACAAATGTTCCCTATTAAAACCTCTGAGGCCGTCACGTCCATTTTCCAAACCCACTTCTCCTTGTGTTACAGCTTTTCACCACGGTCAATAATTTATCTGTCACAGCAGCGTTTCCTGTGAGGTGGATGCGAAACTACCATTCATACATTTAATCATCTAATGAAGTCCACGTTAGCTTCAGTGGTTAGCGTCTCCACCCGGTTCAATCCCCGGCAGGTGTTCTTGATGAAAGCTATTCTCGTTCTGTTTTATTTATCTCCATCAGTCATAAATTGCTCAGTTTTGATTTTTAGATGGCAGTCCCTCCATCGGGACCCAGTCAGAATCTGACTCCTTTCATTTTATTAAGCGTTCTTCATTGCCCGCAAGTGAAAATAGAGTAATATTTTCTTCAATCAAATAAAGCCTCCCACTGTTTTTTATTTTATTTTATTAAGCCAGTGAAGTACAGAGAAGAAATCTTTAGCTCTATGTCAAATCACACGAACATGTTGACTTTGTCTCTTCCACTCTAACTCTTGCCGGTTTTTTTTGTTAAATATTCTTGATATTTTTCCTTACGCTGTCATTGAGGAGAAAGAAACGCGCGCACTCTGAAGCTTCCTCTTCCTCCCGTTGCCATGGCGAATCGAGGGCATCTGATATACTCGCGCTCACGCCAAACTAACAAAGCTAACTTGACTATGAAAATCCAGAGTCCAATTTGCATCCAATAAAAGAACAAATTTCTAAAACGTTTTGAAATTGTTTTGATCCAAAACCTCCTAGAAAAACATGGTTACTACAAAACAGCCTGAATAAATTAACATATTACTAAAAAGTGAAGAAATCTAATGTATTATTGTGACGCACATATTTACAGCTTTTTCTGTCATTATGTAAAATGTAATTTTACAAATGATTGTTAAAAAGTAAATAAAATGTTATGGCCTAAACAGTTATGAGGTGGACAGCTAACGTGACAGTTATTAATTTGTCCAAAGGTCAAAGAGTGTTTATTCAGAGTAACTGCGTTCTAATCTGAATTTGTTTTCTGAAATACAGCCCTGAAGACAGTTCAGTTTCTTTGGATTTTATTTTGGATATCAGACTAAATGCACACCATATTTTTAGATTTACTATTAAAAATCTGTGACAGCTGCAACCCTGTGATTCTGACTGACGGTGAGAATTTTCGTCAAATGCGACCAAGTGTTTCATTAAGAGTTTAGATAGAGAAAAATATAATTAATCCAGTATTTCTGCTACTTTAAACCTCCTGTTTGTGGTTCGCATAAAAGATTTTTTAATTAAGATGTACAAAGATTGTGCAACTGCACTGCTGGAAAATACTGTGTAAACATTCATTAGTTTTAAACAGGTGCTGTAACATTTCACTTCACGACCCGCGTTTGCATTCTGGCTCCTCCGCACAACCAGCAGAAGCGAACACACACAGAAAAAACTCATCCTATGTGTGTGATATTTTACGAAAACACACTTTTTTTTGCAGTGTGTTTGTTCAGTGTCTTCTTCTGTGCAGTTCCATTATCTACCAGCAGATGGAGACAGAAGTATATGCAAAAAACAAAAAAAGTCAGTCCAGCAGCTTCATTTGAAGCTAAGCCTAACAGCGTCCAGAATTATTCATACCCCTGGCAGATTTAGATTTAAAGGAAATCTTTTAACTTAACTACAAAGTACATTTAAATTATGTAAAAATGTGATACTGCAATGAACTGATGATATATGCAAAAAAAAATAAAGAAAAAGAAAAACAAAAAATCCCCTCTTGACTGATATTTCATATCAGAGTCTGGAATTTCCCTTTCCAGACTGGTTTGAGTTTGTGGGAAAATCCAAGGTTCTACAACATTCCAAATCGTCCTTGCTGACCTAAAGTATCCTAACCACCACCCCGATTAACTGAGAGCAGCTGTTTTCATCGACTTAGCAGGTGATAAACGGGAAGCGCCCCGCAGTCAGTTTGTGGTGACGAGTGATGGCTGAAGCACAGAGAGCTCAGTGAGGATCTGCGGCTGTGCAATACGGCCGACCACAGCTCAGGAAAAGGCTTAAAGGCCTTCTGACCACTAGACACACGACAAAGTTATTACAACAAAAATGTGACAAAGCTTCAGTGGTGTCCCATCTTGAGTCCTGACTTTGTTCTAATACAGAATCTGTGCAGGAAGCAACAGATTAGGGTGATGGTAAAGAGGCTTTCTAGACCCAAAGAGCTCATTGGAAAAGATGAACAATCAAAAATGGAAGCATGCACAAAGCTTGTGAGCATATATATATATATATATATATATATATATAAATGTTTGGTTGAGGTATCAGCCAATAAAGGTTTAGCATGAATGAGTTTAAATATGACATTTTCAGATTTAAATAAAAACAGATTTTTTCGCCCCGCACTATCCGTTGTTCATTTCCTTATCATATTTTGGAAAATGATTATTTTCTTATACATTACATTAAGCTACTGATACATCTTGTGTGCATGGAGACATTTTTACAAACCAAACTTACATCGTCTGTTTTTTAATCCAGTGTATTCTAAATGCACACACACACACACACACACCCACACACACACAATGTTTTATTCGCAAGTTTTCGCAGTTGGAATATTAGCTGAGTAATACAAACAAGTGCAACCTGATTAAAAGTTTTAGTTTTGGGTGCTTCTTAACTGAAGTATGGCTAAGAGGTGAAAACCCTGCGTAGCTTTGAAGGCGTCACGATTTAGACGACAAAGTGATTGTAAATGTGAAATTAATCTGTCTGGAGCAAAGTTTAGTGAAGGGATGAAACTGAAATCAATATTTACCAATGTAACGGAGAACACAAGGAAGTGGCTGCGATCAAAGGACTCCCCCGTGCATCTGAAAAAAAATGGAGGAAGTGAGGTCATGGCTGAGGCCTCCGCGGTCCTTCAGCCAGAGGATTCAGAAATCTACACACAAAGCTTCCTCTGTCTGATTTGATTTCCAGGAGTTTCATCCAGAGACACCATCAAATAGCGTCACTCAAAGCACACTTATGCGTTAGAACGGCCCAGTCAAAGTCCAGACCTAAACTCAACTGAACATTTACAGCGAGATTTCAAAGCTCAACAATCTCAGAGGCTCTGCAGCAAAGATAGAACAGACAGACTTCTGACGTGAAAACCTGGTAGGGACGTTCTCCCAAAAACCTGCGGCTCACAAGCCTGTGAGTTTATTATTTGTAATACTGTAAAATATAAAATGTTTTGTCTCAATCTACAAGCTCATGTCTCTCCGTCAAGGTAACCCGTTGCTGCGATTTATCTGGTCTGAGAAGAGGCTCTGCAACTTTCTTTCTCTTTTCTTTTTTTGCCTGAAGGCATCAGACAGTGCGTTCACCTGCGCAGACATTTGCTTGACCTTGGCGGTGATTGATAGACTCTCCTGACTGCTCCACCCGCGCCGGCGGTCGGTCGGTCGTCCGTCTCTTGTTTTATCACGCAGCAAGGAGTCATGGAGTGTGGAAGGTAGAGCTGCGTACACCTGCTCTGGACGTTTTAGGAGAGGGTTTCGCAGAAAACTGCGGCGTTAAACTTTGTGACGTCAGAGAAAGTTTGTGGCAGCTGACGGGTTAGCATGCTGAAAACATCAGTAGAATTAAATCAATTTTATTTTATTTTTATTGAGGATTTCGGAAGCTTTTGTTAAGTCTTTCAGGCTCGCCTACTAATTCCTTGAACGTATTTGTTTTGGTTGGCCTCCTGAAGACCCTCAGTAATTCTGGATCACCTGCAGAAACAACAGGTAAAACAAGACATTCCACGTGTCTTGCTAATTGCTGATATCGGCTGCAGTACTTTAAATTACAATTTTTTTCATCTCTACAGACAGACGGACGTGCGGCCGCACACTGATTTTACCTCGTTGAGCCACTCGGTGAAGGCCGAGGTGCGCGTGAAGACGGTGGGTTTCTGCACTTCGTTGCACACGGCGGAAGACACGAAGCTGGTCACGCCCTGAATGTACCACCTGCCGTCCTGACCCAGGCAGTTCAGAGGACCCCCAGAGTCCCCCTGTGACACAAACACAGCACGGAGCCTCGAACGGAGTGGATGTAGCCGCTGAAGCTCAAACAGGTGGATTCTGCTGATGCCGTTTACTCACGTTGCACGCAGAAACGACATCACCTCCTGCGCACACCATGGTGGTCTTCACCGTGTGGCCCCACCAGTCGCTGCGGCTGCAGACGCTGTGCTCCACCACAGACAGCGAGGCCTGCTGCAGTATGTCAGGCATGGGGCCGTGGGCTGATGATTCACAGAGAAGACGGAGCCAGCGATATGTAAACACATTCAGCTAATAAAGGTGGAGTTATCGTGGAAAAACCTATCAAACTTATTTACTGGAGTTATACCAGTTGATGCAACCAGATGCGGACTGGCCGCTGGTACAGGTGGAGTCTAAGTGAGAACAAAACCTACATCTGCTGTTGATGGTAAAGGGCACAATTTGATTTAAAGCTCAATTCAGTCGTGGTGGTTTGCTTAAACTCCATTAATGGCCCTGCATGTGTCAACCTGCTGCTACATGGTGCCCACTCTCTAGCACATACATCAAAGTTCTGACAAATCAAACAGTATGTTCAAAATAGTCCAGTCCAGGGGACAAACAATGTGACAGAGGAGTAGCAGGGACTTTACTGTAAAGGCTGCCCCAGCCGGAGATGAAACAATGGGTCCCGTGGGCCAGGATCTCTCCTGCCTGAGGAAGACAAGCCACGCCGACGCTGTCGTTCATGATGGGGCTCTTATCCAGCTTCAGCAGGGCGAGATCGTTGCTGAGAGAGAAACATTGTCACATGAAGAGTTCGTCCAAACAGGAAGGTAAGCACTCTGACATGTCGTCTGTTTTTCTGATCCTGTGAGTTTCTTTTAGTGCCGTCAATCGATTAGAAAAAAGTAATCAGATTCGTCACACTCGAGCGTTGTGATCAGTCGCGATTAGTCGCTATGTTTAACTCTGTAAGCTTGAAGTGTTGAAATGCACGTTTTCAAAAAATGTTTAAGAAAATGTTTATTGCCACAAACCGAATTGGATGGAGATTCTCAGTTTTCTAGGTTTTCATATCCAGGAGGGTTGACTGTGTTTTGGTTGTTTTTATACGCCTGTTTTTAAGAATTGCTTTGACACCAGTGGTCTTTATTTGACAGTAATCTGGCAGGAAAGGGGCAGCAAGAAGACATGTGGCAAAGGAACTGAGGTCTATATGCTTTGTATATGGGGTGTTTGCTCTAACTGCAGTGTTTGTTAAAGTGAAATTTGCTGCTTAGCGCATCAGTCTGACTCTCCTCACTCATCTCTTCTCTTGCGACTCAGCATTGTTGACCGCAGTACAAGACCGTTAAACGTGCTTTTTTGAGTTAGTTCTGCCTGAGAGAGGCTTCTAGGTCAAAATATGTAACGCATTTAATATGCATTATGTGATATCAACGTGTTGAGATTTTTAGATCAATTGCATGTAGCCCTAATCTCTTTATTTTCATTTGATCATATCTGCTGTGTGGCTAAATAGCCATTTGCTGCATCATCTCGTTGATGAATTTGTTAATCTGCTTTAGGTGGTCGAACTCTTTGCTCCATCAAAACAAACCGAACACACCCACCCGTTGGCCACATGGTCGATGTCCCACTCAGGATGGACGATGATGCGCAGGATGTCTCTGATCTGCTCTGTGCCCTCCTGCAGGCTCATGTTATGCTCCCCTAAAACCACGCGGTACACATCTCCGGGCCTTCATAAGAGAGAGAACACACTCATTTCTCATCAATCTGGCAGCACCGTTTCACTTTAAGCGTCTGGCATCATTATGTCGCATCGTGTTGACGGTGCTGTGAGTGGTTGGTCACCAGATGCAGTGTCCAGCAGTCAGCACCCAGCGAGGAGCGACCAGCATTCCTCCACATGTGTGATGGAAGCGGGAGCCATGTTGCACTTGCAGGGAGATCTGTGAAAGTTACGCCTTATTTTATGTTCCGACAAGCCCAGATAAAGCAAAACTCATGGTGCATGAATGAGACAGCAGGAGACAAAAGTACTCGATTTTAGTAGAGAGCGGCTACTAAGGTGACTCCTTTTAGCCAAAGTAGTCACTTTAAAGTTGCATGTCGGACCATCATAGTGAAGCATTCAGAAAAGAACACATAGTTTTCAAAATGCTTTACAAATTAAATGCAGAAAAGTGTGGAATATATTTGGGTTTCACCCCTTTATTCCGATACTACTAAATAAAACTCTTTACAACTAAATCTGGCCTCTATAGAATCCTGTTTGCAGTTTGGCAAAGTCTCTGTAGGGGGCACTCAAACATGAATTAAAAGATGCCTTTCTGTGAGAAATAGACCATACCCACAGTGAAAAATGGCCTCAGCAGCATCTTGCTGTGTGGATGCTTTGCTTCAGTAGGGACAGAGTTGGCTGGTGGATGTAGCTAAATGTAGGACAATCCTGGAAGAAAACCTGCTAGAGTCTACAAAAGACTTGAGTCTGACTGAACTCATCTTACTTTGCAATGAAAAATTGGCAAATATAGTATGTAAAAACACAATTTTGCCATCCTTTCACATTTGTGAGGTCAGACACTGATGTTGGATGAGGAGGTTGTGGCCAGTCTCAGCTCTAACTCACTCTGAAGGTGTCCTATCGTGTCGGGGTCAGGCCAGTGAAGTTCTTCTGCACCAACTCACTCATCCATGTGTTTTCGGGTTTCGCTCGGTGCATTGGCCTACAGTCGTATTGAAACAGGAAGTGACCATTTCTGAGCTGCTCTCAAAGTCAGGAGCATTACAATGTCCAACATGCTGAAGCACGAAGAGTTCATTTTACTAAAACTAAGGGGAGATGTCAAACCTGTGGAAAAAAGTCCCACCCAATAACCTCGTCTAAATAAAACGTTATGTTGTAAATAATGCATTAGGCAAGCGCTGGTCACCTGGCAACAGCCAAATCCAGACTGGCACACATAAAAATACACCACACTTTTTTACTTAATATGGTAACCATGTGTGATCATCCTTCAATTTTGAGATTTAGACCCATAAGCACCCTTTGCTTTGGTCCATCACGAAGACATTTTTTTTTTTGTGGTTTTGAATGTGTACAAATTGACCCTGGGTGTGAATACTTTTGCGAGGCCTTGATTTACCTGCCAAGGCCAGCTATGGGGACGAGCATCCACTCCATTCACAACCCTGCTGGTGTCTGGCTTCACCGCAGGTGAACCGCACCCAAAAACTACGGAAAACATCAGAACGAATCATTCTGTAAATAAAGTCTAATATCGGGTAAATACGTGACAACTGCATTTTAAAATGAGAGAATAAATAAAACATTTTTAAAAAACTCACCAAAGGCCACCTGCAGCAGGACGACGACTAGAGTCCGCAGCATATTTTCAATGTAACTGAGGATAAAAATCCTGCTCTGCTCCTTTTATATCACTGTGGTTCTGGGAATCCAAACTGAGACACGGCCTTATCGCGACCCGCTGAGAAAAAGTCCCACTTCAACAGATGTGTCAACTTTCCAGCCAAAAGCTACGACAGCAGCGTGTGCTCATAACTCAGCTAGGACATTTCAGAGAGCGCATCGTCCATCAGGTAGTGTGCAGAGAGAATTTTGGTATTTTGAACATCCGACATCTATTGAGTTTGTTGTTTCAGTTTGGTTTCCTGTGCAAGTTATAAAAAGGGCCGACATCTCTGTACTACACCATTCCACTCAATTTCAGCTCTCAGAAGCCAGAAAATGTCAACAGAATTGAGTTATTTGGAGGCTAATTTAACAATCAATTTCTAATTAAAGTGAAAAACTGAATGAATGTTGCGGAACAATAAGTATCTCCTGCTTTCCAATAAAAAAAAAAAATGCTCAGAAATGTTGCTGGTGTTTGCCAGCTTCCCTGGGTAAATAATAAATCTAATCCACTTCAGTAAAACGGTTATCAGTTTGTGACTCGACACATGGGACATTTCCCAAGGCTGCTGGGTAAGTTGGGTCAACTTCAGGGAAATTTCTTACAGAATAAGGTGCTAAAAATATTGAAATTGCACAGGAAGCTCTGTAAACTGAAGCAGTTTCTTTCTATGGAACTAAATCATGATGCAAATATATTGTGCAAGTCATTTACTTGCAGGTGAAGAACATTTACATTTACATCTTGTATCTTGTTTGATGATGGGACTTATGGCTCTTTGAAGGGAACTTCACTTTAAAGAGCCGTTAAAATGCTTCGTTTTCTCAACATTTACACTTTTCTAACAAGCAATTTTATCCCTTATGCGAGTTTTGAAATTCACAAGGAAGTAGGATCATCTGTACTAAGAAAAATTCATAAACGTTGCGAAATACGTTTGGACGTATTTCGCAACGTCCAAACGTTGCGATACAACCTCGGTGTGTTCTTGCAGACAAAACAGCTATGTGTTTTCATAAAACATAACATTTTCAAAAACCTTTATTGTTCTTTGTATGCACAACTAAGATTTTAGGACTATTTGCAATTTAGAAGCAAAATGTAAGAAAAAAAATTCTTGCTGTGGGAGAAACCATTAAACAGGCAGCATTACTTAAACCAACTTTTTTTTTTAGCTTTCCATCATGTTATAATGTCATCCCTCACCAAAAACATGCCTGGAGTGATGTTTTTATTCTTTCATGCATGTTTGAGACATTTTTTAATCTCCTGTGGAAGCCATTCAAACTGTGCAAAACTCAACGCCTTTTCTGCACAGCTCCTGCAGACTAGCCTGAAGCAATTAGCAAACACCTTGTAGGACTGCACATCTGCTGAGCTCATTATGGGAGCTACTTCTCAGTGAAACTCTGGTCAAATCGTCGTTAAACGGTTAATAGAGAAGTGATGTTGCAATGACTTCCTGTCCCTTTAAAAACAACAATGATCCACCCATTTCTATCAATTGTGTGTGCAGAGCGATATAAGCAAGCCAAGTGGTAAAAAACAAAAGAGCTCTCACTAACAGATGAGACTGAAAGTCTGAACTGCAACAAAACACAACCTGTTCATCAGAACCAGATAGCTTTCTGGGTTACCTCGGAGGGAACTGGTCCTGTAACAACCATCTCTGCTCTAATAGCAGGTTATGCGTTCACAAAAAGGAGGGCCGGCGCTCCAGCTGAGTCTGGGGCCGATTCTTCACGCCCCACTCAGACAGTTTCCTCTCCTCCTAAGGGAAACCAATGTCACTCTCTGGAGAGGACGCGGCGCATCCATAAATTTCCCCTCTTTTAGGGTGCAAATCAAATCAATAGCGCCTCGGCAGCTAAGAGGCTTCGCTTGTTTTTCCTGCCATGTCCAAATAACTCCCTCCTCCTCCAGAGACGGCGAGAAGATTTATGGAGCAGACATGTGCTGCGTGTTTGCATAACACGGCAGTGACAGAACTGTGAATAATTCGGATTAGGGCCGGGGAAACGGATAGCTGACAATGAATTAGTCACCAACGCCATACAGGAGCCTCGCTCAAGTGGAAGTTACTCTTTATTATGAACGGGTTTCTAAAGAGCAATCAATCCCATAAAACAGAACAACATGGAGAAGAATCAGTGGCACTTTTCTGAACCGTATCCGTGTTGATGGTATACCGCTGCTTACAATACAAATATTGTATTTCACAACGGGACTCTCATTAAGCGAAGCTTTCCACGCTCGGAAGCCGGAAAGCCACGCAGAGAGAGAAAAAGAACCACAATTCAGTTCAGGTTTACTTCATCTTGGTAAATTACAAACACAATAAACAAAAACAATATAACTTACAAACCCATAATTTACCAAAAAAAGGAATAGTCTGAAGCAAGGGCTTGTGTTTGCCTGCTTTCTTCACAGTGCTAAAGGAATAGTAAAGCATTGAAAATAAAGTTTACAGTGTCTTGTAAAAGTATTCACACCCCATTAACTCTTACGAACATTTACATTATATTATATTTACAAACTTCTATTGATTCCATAAGACTTTTAAACTTTGTATTTTGCAGGCAATCGGTACCATTTTATAACTCAATCAAATTCTTATGTTACCATCAGTTGTTATAAAAACGCTGTATATATCAACCAAGACTTCAAAGAAATTTGACTTTGTAATCTAGCATTTTGAAATTGGGCCTCTGTCTCTTTAAGAAACTCCGCCTCCATGAAGTCATCACAACATGGCTCCTGTATTAACCCTTTAACAACGTTTCTACCAGCGTTTTCGCTGAGCAGTGAGATCAGCAGATGCGTAGTTCTACCAGGTGTTTGCTAATTTCTGCTGGCTAGTCTGAAGGAGCTGAGTGGGGGGAAACTTGGAAACTGCAGCTGGAAGGGGTTGCTCAGTCCACTCAGGCGTTTTTCACAGCTGAATGGTTGCCGCGACAGATTAAAGGATTTCTCAAACATGCGTAAAAGAATCACAACAACGCTCCAGGTTTGATTTTGATGAAGGAATGACATAACATGATGTAAAGCTAAAAAATGGTCAATGTTACATGTTACTGCCCCTTTAAGTGATAGATCAACACAAAGTTTAACTAAATCTAACATTTTCAAAAGGTTTGGTGCATTTATTTTCACTGAATACGTCAACTTAAGGCGCTACTTTTGCTAGCTTGACCTCAAATAAGCGAGGCTCTGTTTTTAACTACCAGTAAAAATCATTAAGGTATCCTATTGCACACAGGCACACTGCATATACTCAAGCATTGATTAAAAAGAACAACAATTTGCTCCAAACTGTGTGAGTTTTTCCTAAACTGTCTGGAGTTATAAACGTTTCTAAACCTCCGGAATGTCTTTGAGTGTTTCGTTCAGTCCGTTGTTCTGCTGGAGGTATGAAAACTGATATTTCCAGGGGAGAACTATGGCTGCCCACAGAAGTGGGTCTGCCTTTCATTCGGTGGCGTCTCCAGACAGAGATAAATGGTCTGAGAGCAGGCAGCTTGGTTCAAGAGCCGAGTACGCATCTCCCATGGTTTTCAGATATGTCAGAAATCTGCTGAGGGGCCACAGACACAGGAAATGCTGCCAATTAAACCTTCGAGACATAAATCACATTTTAGTGCTAGGTCACATTCAGTGACCAAAAACCTGGTCTCCATTTACGAACAGCCATTAGGTTAAGATATATTTGCCCAATAAATTCATTACATGTAGGTCAGCTTAAGCTATCATTTTCACAAAGTAATAGGAAAAATAAAATGCAATGCGTTTTTTTTTTTGAGTGTGACCATTGACTCTTTTAAATCAAGACACACAATTGGGGACTGAAACCAGGTTTTCTCTGTCATCTACCATCAGCTCCTCCTGGTGAAGATGTATAAATTGGCTTCAAATAATTGTACATTTGGTTGCAGCAGGATAATCATTTTAAAAAATTTAAATAACTGGGTTTTTTTAATTCAAAATGAGTGGAAAAAAAAAAAACACCATCAAAATTTTTTT